>PVJO010001272.1:0-180784 GCA_004026905.1 Hystrix cristata | reverse complement strand
TTTTTTTTTTTTTTTTTTTTTTTTTTTTTTTTTATTTTTTTTTTTTTTTTTTTTTTTTTTTTTTTTTTACTAAACACTTATTTCTTTAATCATCAGTTTGAGCTCCTTTAATACATTACAGTGGTACCTCAGTTCATGAACTTAATTCTTTCCATGATTCTGGTCACAAACCAAATTGAATGTGAACTGAATCAAATTTCCCCATAAGATCAACACTGAATCTAACCATTGAATTTGATTTGGTTCTCATCCAGTTCAGTTTTTGACCAGAATTGTAGAAATAATGAAGTCCATGAATTTAGGTACCATTTTATTTCACCGGGTGGGGGAGGTACTAGGGATTGAAATCAGGGACTTGTACTTGCTAGGAAAGCACTCTACCACTGAGCTAAATCCCAACCCTACACCCATTTTGATTTTAATTTAGTACATGGTGAAGGATACATGTCTAGATTCAGTCTTCTGCATGTGGAAAGCCAGTTTTCCCAGCACTATTTGTTAAATAGGCTATCTTTCCTCCAGTGGAAGTTTTTGAGCCCTTTGTCAAAGATCTGGTAGCTGAATGTGCTTTGAATTGTTTCTGCATCCTCTACTGTGTTCAGTTAACCCACATGTCTTTTTTTCCCAGCACCATGCCGTTTCTATAACTGTAGCTTTATAGTATAATTTGAAGTCTGAAATTGTGATTCTTCCTGCCTTGCTCTTGTTCTCTACTGGCATTTCTGGGGGGTCTGCATCCCAGAAGTAGATTGTTTACTAAATCATTTCCCTCTGCCTTTTTGAGACTTGAATGTTAAGGGGTAAGGATGGACCTGAGAGGGAGGGGTGGGGAGGGGAAGCAGGTGGGGGAGGGGTGGGCAGGGGAAGGAGAGGGAGAGGAAGAAAGATCCAGGGTTGGAGATGTAGCTCAGTGGTAGAATGTTTATTTGGCACGCACAAAGCCCTGTGTTCAATTGCCAGTACTGCCAAAATAATTTTTTTAAAAAATAAATCTATAAAGCAGGTGGTACTAAACACTGTGGAAAAAGTAACGCAGGATGGGGAGAAGGGTTACAAAGATGAGGGGGTTCATTTAAGCAGAGACAGGAAGTGATAAAGCTATGTGGCTGCCTGGGATAACAAGGGGTCGGACGAGGCAGAGTCAGAATTCTTGCATTAGCATGTACCAGAGACATATTAGTTGGCCAGTAAACATTTGCTAAACAATTGGAAGCACATAGAGGCGGAACCCCGGTGAGTGGGTTTCTGCATGATGTTCATCCACGGCTGAAGCTCGTGCCCCGGAGCTTGCACTCCTCTCTGGGGGCAATGAAGGACTCTCAGAGGGCTGTGCCCATTTCCTACTCAGGCAGGAGTCTGGCAGCTGCTGTCATGGCCAGCTGAGAGGTCACGCCCTAGATGACCGTGTTGTCACAGTGGTCTGGAAGAGGGCAGCCACTGGAGGGTCCAGGCAAGGCCAGCTGTAGCCTGGCCCAGGGGACCGCGGGGTCCCTGTTGAGCTCTCAAGCCAACCTGGCTCCTTTGCCTGGAGAACTCTGAGCCGCAGACAGGACTTTCCCCCTCAGCTGCCTCGCCAGTGTGTGTCCCTGGCCTCCAGGCCACCGAGTCCAGTGAGTTGGTCCAGAAACTTTGGGGAAGCAATAGCTGAGTCTCCCCACCAACCACACAATTCAGCCCTCCCCACTCTGTCGCTCAATCCCCGGCAGTTCAGTATGGATGTTCAGACTTCCTCCAAAACATAAGCCCTTCGGCGTGACCAGGGAGCAGAAATCCGGGTCCTCCATAAGATCCCTTTTAAAGTGGACGCAAAGGGGGCGGCGGGAGAGCGGTCAGCGTTGAGTCCTGGCGCATGAGGGAGCGATTCTTCTGGTTTGGGTCACTTGCTGGCACCATCTGCATGCAGAGAGCAGCAGCTGCTTGCAAGGCTGAGACACAAGAACCTTATGACGACTAAGGAGCTGCTGGACTGCAGGCTGTGCAGCTGGCCAGGGACAGGACGAGAGGGGAGGAGGAAGAGGCCCTTCCGAGGTCCACAGTCGGGATGACCAGAGCCTGTGGGGCAGCGTTAGGCAGCAGCTTGGAAGAGAAACCTCGAGTGTCTCAGTGTAGCTGTGCATACAGCTCATTCAGTGAGTCAGCGAGAACTTGCCAAGCGCCCGCTGTTCTTCAGAGGCAAAGTCCACCCTTCCTGAGGCTTATGGTGCGGGACTAGCAGCTCCCATACCCTGGCTCCTCCTGGCCTCGGCACGCGCCTCGCCACAGCCGCTGGGCTTGCGCGCCCCCTCGTGGGCGCTCGGAGCACTACGGGCGCCCCCCCAGCCCTGGGGACCTCGCGGGGGCAAAGTACGAGCTCCTGGCAAGTCCTGCCGCCCCCTTTGGTCCCCCATGGCCCCTTCCCACGCTCCGAAAGCCTTGCTCCCTCATACTCCTGCGTGCCTAGGCCCTGAACTCACCCTCTCTTGCACTCTGGCCGAGTTCATGTGGATCTCTAGTGCAAGGGGGAGGCAGAAACAGAGGTTCTCTCCCACTGCGCCGCCCCCCCCCCCGGGTGTCTGTTTGCATCCGTGATTTGCATGAAGGCCCAGACGCCTGAAGGCGAACCAACTTGAACCTGGGCGTGCTGGGACCAGGGGCGGGTAACTCCTCAGCTGTGGGCCTGGCAGAGGAGGCTGCTGGTTGGAAACCACATCGGGGACCCTTTGAAGATGGGTCTCACTAGCAGAAAGAGTTTGGCTCAGCAGCCAGACCGCCAGTCACGGCTTTCTGAACCAGAAGGCAGCTATGCGACAGTTCTTGCTTGAACTTACTTCGGTGATGTGGGACTCTGAGTAAGCCCTGCAGAGAAAGGCTTCGGAGTAACTTGTCCACTGACTCTCAAACTCCTCAGAACCAAGCCACCTTGCCCTGACTCAGTGGACCCCCCGCCCAGTCTCCCTGAGTGTACAGGCTTGGGACGAGGTCCTTACAGCACCTGCTACAGGGTTGCAGTGTCCAAGGGGACCAGGCCAGCAGGCGCAGAGCAGTGTCCTCAGCAGGGACATTGAAGATGGCAGTTGTCTGGCTGACACAGAAGCAGTAGTGGCAGGAGCTTAGGGTGGGAGAGCTGTGGCTGGCTCCAGAGGAAGGCAAAAAGGATGGCTAAAACCTGCTGAGCCCAGGAGAGAGTCCTGCGTGCTCACAGGCACCCTCCTTGTATGCAGAAATGCCCAAGAGATCTTTGCCAATAATAAAATTCCCTTGTGAGCAGGTGGGAATCCTCCCATCTTCCACTCATGAGGTTTATGAATAAATGAACATGCTAACCCATTTTACAAGCACACTGGTGGTGTCTTGAGTCTTAGAAAAGCAATATTTTTTTAAAAAGCAGAAAGAAGTTTCATCTTATTTTTGAAGACTCCCACACTAGAGAAGTCTGGTTCAGAATCTGGTGGGACAGTGAAATAACAGACATCTCCAAAATGAGATTGAACGAATCCAATAAATAGCACTCTCTTCTCTGCCTACATGTGAGCAAATTGAAGAATCAGACAGGAACAAGAGGATGGAGAAATGAAATATCACCTTTCCTATTAACCAAGCCTAAATTGGAGGACGTAGCGTGAGAATAAAATACTTGTCAACTGAACCCCAGAGGGAAGCAGACACCCTCCAGCTGGGGTGGGTAGGCTCGAACTCTGGAGGAAAAGTGAACAGAAGCATGTGGAGAAGCCAGGAGTTGCACCAATCAAACCTTCTTTGCTTTGGATGAAACATGGAGCGAATGGACAAATATTTCCCCTAAGAACGGGCCTAGACTTTCTGTTCTTTTACATATTGGTCAGTTCTTCTTTGAAATTCAGAATGTATTTTCTCCATATAAACTGTTTTTTATACAACTCTCAGAAGTCAGCTGAACCAGTAAAGGAGTAGAATTTTAGTACCAGGTTAGCTCTGGGCAAAGAGAGTGAGGGCCAGTCAGAAGGAGGAGGACTGAAGGAACTATCGAGATGTTGTTATGCTATTTTCCAGATGCCTGGCTCTGACATGAATTCTCTTGGTTTCTCTTCCACTCCAGCGATCTAACTCCTATTCCTCAGAGTGGGAAAGTTGAACTTATTAGACAGCTTCACATTAAACTATAATGACTAACAAACCTTTCCTCATTTATAATTTAAAAACACAAATTTTAAAAGCAGATCAATTCTTGTTAACACCAGTGAATTCCTAACAGCAATAGTAGAATTTCAGAAAGAACAAAAAAGCGAAGTGAAAAGTTTCAAGCAGTAAAAAGAAAAGCTCTTTGACAGCATGTGGGGAGGGGAAGCAGATGCATCCACAAGACGGAGTGTGAAGTACTTGCAAGAGGAAAGCGCTGGGTTGCGGAGCCAGACAGAATTCTAATGATCTGGACCAAGAAGTCATTCATGGAATGAGGGTTCATGGCAGTATGTATACTGCAAGTATTCAAGAACCACTGCCCCCACCCTCTTGTCCTTAGTACTGTATAAGATACCTGAGAATGTTTTATAATATATACAAATGTCTATTTAAAAAAACCCAAAAACGTGTGTCTGAATTAGCAGAGAGGAAAACAGAAATGACTAAAAGGCACAGCTGTGAAGGGGGTGCTGGGAGGGAGGAAGCCCTGTAGCCTGTGTTTGCTCTTGGTACTTGCCCAGAGCTCGGGTTTCAGGGAGCCAAATGTGAGGAGCCAGGAGGCAGAAAGGAAAACTCAGGGCCTGAGCCAGGTGGGAGTCCAGAGTGTGAGACCCTCCCAGAGCCAGGCGCTCCCTGGGGAGGGCGCTAAGCACAGTGGGGGAGGTTGAGCACACACATGTTGTGGTGGACTTATTATTGTGGTCAGCTTGAGCAGGAACGCCCAGCTGGACTGAGTTGGTGGGTTCTGGGCGTAGAGGATCCACCTGAGGATTGTTGCCGACACAACATGAAGGAGAACGGGAGCAGAAGATGGTGGTCGGCTGTTTTCCAGGAGAAATTCTGTTGTGGCTGGTTCTCCTGAAGGGAACTGGGCTGTTCTCGTCACAGAAGGAGCTCCAGGCCTTGCTGTCATTGAGGATGGCTGCTGTTCACTTCAGGGGAGCTCTGGTCTTCATCTCCACCGTGAGTGTCATATCTTAGTTCCAGTATAGATTTCTTCAGCCTTTTAATGCAGACACAGACATACACCAGACAGTGCTGTGGGCTCCCAGCCCTGATTGGGTCTTTCGGGTCTCCAGTGCGTAGGAAGATACTCTGCACTCTTCCTGAATTTGGAGTGTGTGTGTGAATGTTGTAATGTGTAAATGTCCTGTATTAAATCTGCTCTCTTGCAAACCATCGATTCTAGAGACCAACTGACTAATACACATGCTTCTTATATCTGAGAGAAGTGCTTTAAAAAAATTCTTTGATAATTCCTACTTATGTTTAGAGCTGAATCCACACTGATGTATGATTTGAAGTTTAATTTTTTTTGTAGGCAGCTAGTGAATGTATTATATTACCATTGTTACATATGTTACCATTTTTTATATATTACCATTGGTTGTTTTTTGAGGGAAGAATGTATTAGCAAGTCTGAAAATTAGAAGGATGCTTCCAAATTCTGTGAAGCCAGAAGTACCTATGGTAAATCAAATATGATCAGCCAATGTCTCTTTTTTTATTATCTTCAAATTCATATTTTTATTTATCTTTTTAACCAAGAAGATTTATTGGTACATTTTAGAGATACGTAACAATCACATTCATCATAGTTAATTTGCACCTGTACATGATACATCTTGGTTTTCCCCTCCACCTCTCCCTTCAACTCCTCTTCCCTTCCTTATTTACAACAGCTTTATTTCCATTTTTCCATTTTTTTCTCTTTTTCATTTCCTTTTTCCTTCCTTCCCCTTTCCCCCCTCCCTAGTTCTCCTTCCTATTTGAATATTTTCTTCCCTTTTCACAATATCTATTATACATTTTTGCCTTTATTTACAGTTATGGTTTCTCATACCAGAGAAACAATGCAATGTTTCATGTACTCATATGTGTCTGGTTTATTTCACTTAGGAGTATGTTCTCAAGGTGCATCTATTTATCTATAAATGTTTCAAGTTTATCCTTTTTAATGACAGAGTAGTATTCCATTGTATTAAAAAACCACATCTTCTTTATCCATTCATCAGTTACTGGGCATTTGGGTTGTTTCCAAGATTTAGCTATTATAAACTGTGTTGCTATAAACATGGTTGTGCATATATCACTGTGGTATTATGTTTTTAATTCTTCTGGGAAGATACGAAGAAGAGGAATGGCTGAGTTAAATGAAACCTCTACTTTTAGTTTTTTGAGGAATCTCCACACTGATTTCCACAATGGTTGGACCAGCCTACACTCCCACCAACAGTGGAAGAGGGTTCTTTTTTCCCCCACAGCCTCACTAGCATTTGTTATTGGTTGTTTTCCTGATAATAGCTGTTCTTTCTGGAGTGAGATGCAATCTCAGTGTTGTTTTAATTTGCATCTCTCGAATGACCAGTGACGTTGAACACTTTTTCGTTTATTTATTTGCCGTTTGTACTTCTTTATCTGAGAAGTGTCTATTCATTTCAGATGCCCATTTTTGGATTGGGTCTTTAAATTTAGGGGGTCTCATTTTTTAAAGTTCTTTATATATTCTAGATTTTGGACCTTTGTCTGGGGAACAGCTGGCAAAAACTTTTTCCCATTCTGTGGGTTATCTCCCTACTCTGTTGGTGGTTTCTTTTGCTGTGCAAAAACTTGAAAAGTTTAATTTTAGTTTAAAGTTATTCCATGTTTGTAGTGCCCCCTCCTCCATGCCCAGTATCACCCCCATAAGCCAATAAAAATATTCTCCATGGAGGAAGATGTTTTAAGTCCAGACCAAAAACAATTTCCACAGATAATATCTCTAGGAACAAGATTTCCCAATTAAATGTCACTGAACTCACAAGGAAACAACAGTCAGAATCAGGCCAGCAAAAACAGCAGATATTAAAATCATGAGATACAGAACATGAATAAGTGCATTTTAAACATGTTTAAATAAGTAAGGAACAAAGGAACTGCAGGCTATTTACAAAGCCAGGCAAAATTTGAAAAGTACACATAAAAATAAAATTATAATTCAAATTAGATTCAACATGTGAATTGAACCAGAACTTAGTCATAGCTAGAGAAAGAATTAGCAAACTGGGAGATAAACCTAAAGAACATAGAATTTACCATAGAAGGAAGAATCAAGATTAGAACAAAAATAAACAGAAAATAGAAAAGCAACAGGAGAAGTAATGAAACCAAAAGTTGGTTCTCCGAAAATATCAACAAAATTGACAAACTTTAGCTAGATTGGTTAAGAGAAAAAAAAGACTCAAATGACTGAAATCAACAAAGAAAGCAGGGACATTACTACTAGCCTTACAGATATAAAGAGACTATGAAGGACTACTTGAACAATTGCATACCAACGAATTAGATAACCTAGATTAGATGGACAAATTACTAGAGATACACAAACCACCAATACTGATTTACAAAGAAATAGAAAATCTGAACAGATCTACAGTAAGTAAAGAAACTAAATATAATCAAAAATTTTCCAAAAGCAAAGCCCGGGACCAAATTATTCCAGTAGTGAATTCTAGCAAGCATGGAAAAGGGGACCACTTCCAAACTTATACTCTGAGGCCAGCATCACCCTGATGGCAAAACAAAAACAAAAACAAAACAAGTAAATTACACACCAATACCCCTTATGAAAATAAAAGCAAAAATCCTCAACAAAATACTAGTAAACTGAATTTAGCAGCATACTGAAAAGATCAAGTGGGAATTATCCGAAGAATGTCAGGGTGGTTCAACACATGACAATCAGTGTCTATCACCACATTAATATACCACAGTAAGAGAATGGAGGGAGGAAACACATGATGACCACAAGTGACAAAACCCAAAACCCTTTAATGATAAAAACCCTCAGAAAACTAGGAACAGAAGAGAAATTCCTTAACATAATAAGGGGAGCTATAAAAAACCCACAGCTAGCATCATGCTAATGACGAAGGACTGAAAGCTCCCCCCACATACACCAAAAATCAGAAAAAAGGCAAGATTGCCACTTCTAATCAACATTAAATTGGATATGCTAGCCAGAGCAATTAGGCAGGAAAAAGGAAAGCATCCAAATTGGAAGGGGAGAAGTATAAGTGTCTCTATTTACAGATGACTTGATCCTATATATAGAAAGCCCTAAGCAAAGCGCGCGCACACACACTAGAGCTAATAACCAAGTGCAGCAAAACCATAGGATATAAAATCATGCAGAGATTGTATTTCCACACACAAGGAATGAAAAATTGAAATGAACTTTAAGAAAGCAATTTACAATAGCATCAGAAAGAGCAGAATACTTAGGAGAATGTAATGTAGGAACTATGATTTACATAACAAGAACCTCGAAATACTGTTGAAAGAAATTAAAGAACTAATAAGTGGAAATACATCTCATATTCATAGGTTGGAAGACAGTACTGTTAAGACAATAGTATTCTCCAGAGAGATCTACAGATTTGAGAACATCCCTATCGAAATTCCAATGGCTGTTTGAACTTACTCTGTAGCCCAGGCTGGTTTTCAACTTAGGATTCTTCTGCCCCACCCTCCGAGGTGCTGGACTGCAGGACTATGTCAGCATGCCCAACCAAACACCTTTTACTGCAGAAATGGAAGAGTTCTTTCTAAAATCTGTAAGGAATTGTAAGGACCCTGGATTGCCACAAAATAAAAATATTGAGAAAGAACAACGAAGTTGGAAAATTCAGACTTCTTGGTTGCAAAACTCACTACAAGGTTATAATGATCAAAACACTGTGGTGCTGGCATAAGAACAGACATATAGGCCAGTTGAATAGAATTGGAAGTCTGGAAGTAAACCCATACATCTCTGATCAGCTGGTTCTTTTATATTGGTGCCATAATGCCTCAGTGAGGGAGAGCGGTCCCTTGACTTCTGGTACTTGGAGAACTGAATGTCCACACACAAAAGAATGAGTTACCCTTATTTCATATTAGCCACAAAATTTAACACATATCACTCCACTAAGAGGTACAACTTTCATAGTTTTAGCATATCAGTTTAAAATAAATTTAAATAAAAAACAAAAGACTATTGTAAAAAATTTTCCCAGAAATACAATCACCCAAAAACTAAGAGTTTGTTCACTATCTAGATTGCTTTAAATTGCATTTTTTTAATAAATTGGAGAAAAACTGGCTTAAATAGTCTTCAAAGGCATAATAGAAGTAAAAATTGGATTCAAGCTATTCACAATCAATGAAATATTTCTTTCCCCGTACCCAAGATAATTTTAGCAATGGATACACATTTCCAGAGAAATATAATGATAAACTTGGTAGTTGACCATGAAGGAAATAAACAGAGACAACTAAAAATATAGTGGGAAAAAGTAACTCAAAATGGATCAAAGACCTAACTTACGAGCTAAAATTATAAAACCTCAGAAGAAGATATGAGGAAATCATGATGACCTTGGATTTGACAATGGCTTCCTGTATATGACACCAAAGGTACAAGCAGCAGAAAGCTTTCTCTTTTTTTGCTGCTGGGGCTTGAACTCAGGGCCTTGGACTTGGTAGGCAAGTGCTCTAACCACTGAGATAAATCCCAGGCGGTACGAGCAGCAACAACAACAAAAATAGATAAACTGGAGTGCATCAGAATTAAAAACCTTTGTGCACTGAAGGACACTATCAAGAAATCGAAAAGAACTCGCAGATTAGGAGAAAATATTTACAAGTCATATATCTGATAAGGTCCAGTACACAGACTACTTAAAGAACTCTTACAACTCAACAACCAAGAGAGACACAATCCGGTTAAAAATGATCAAAGGACTTAAGTCATTTCTGTAAGGAGATGCATGCATGTCCAGAAGCACATGAAACTGTTCAAAATCATGCTTCATTAGACAAATATAAATCAAAACCACAATGAAAGTCCACTTCATACCCACTAGAGTGGCGATAATAATAATTTTTACAAAGGAAAATAACAAGTGTTGGTGAGGATGTGGCGAAATTAGAATCTTTACACATTGCTAGTGGAAATGTAAAATGGTGCAGCTGCTATGGAAAATAATTTGGCAGTTCCTCAATAAGTGAAATAGAATTGCCATATGACCTAGCAATTCAAACTCCTAGATATATCCTTCACAGACTGAGAACATATGTCTGCACAAATCTGGCTTATTTATAATAGCTGCTAAGTGGAAACAATCCAAAGGTCCATCAACTAATGAGTGAATAAACAAAATGTGGTATATCCACAAATACAATATTGTCTAGCCATTAAAGGAATGAAGCAGGGATACATGCTACAGCATAGACGAGCCTTGAAAATATACTAAGTGAAAGAAGTCAGATACAAAAGGCCACATATTGTATCATTTCTTTTATATGGAATGTCCAGAAAATTCAGAGGCACAGAAAGCTTATCTATGGCTCCTGGGGCCTAAGATAAAGGAGAAAGGGAAGTGAGTGATTAAAAGGTTTGGGGGCGGCTTTTGGGATAATGATGAAATATTCAGGAACTAGATAGTGGTAATGGCCACACAACATTTGTTATTATACTAACTGCCCTGAATTGTTCACTAGTAGCCAACAAATACAAAGTAGCCATTTCTCCTACTAATTAGTAAGCAATAGCAGAGACAGAAAAGGTCACTGGAAGGAAGTCTTCCTAACAGTCCGATTGCAAACACTTTGTGGAAAACCTTAAGGAATTCATAATCCAGGGATCCAGGTACATATAAAGAGAGACCATTCTAGACCAAAAGAGAAGAGCATACTGAAAAGTGTCAGCAGAAAAATGAATGACTTAAGAACAATCCACTCTGAACTAAACCAAGATAATTTTCTTAGTCTAACTCATTCAAGGTCTTGATCAATTTTTAGCAAGGCAGGCTTAAAAATTGGCACCACACTTCTAGTTTGGTGTATCAGAGACACACTTATTTTTGCTCCATGGGGCTTCCATTAATATAAAGAAATGCCGAGGATAGAAATCAAAGAAGACCTGAATATTTGATTACATGTATTGGATTCATGGACTGGGAGACTCAATATAGCAAGAATATATGTCTCCACAAGTTGATCTATAGGTTTAATGCAATTCCTATCAAGATCCCACCAAGATTTTTTTTGCAGACATGGAAAAGCTTATTTTAAAGTTTAGAAAAACATAAGCCCTGGAATAGTTTTTAAAAATCTTAACTAATAATAGATTGGGAGACATCACCCTACCTGATTAAGGCTTAATATATAGCTAAAGTAACCACGGCGGTGAGGAGTACTGCCAAAGGGATAGACTTAGAGGTAAACAGGACCCAAGGAAGAACCCAAAACTAGACCCAACACAGAGATTGATTTTGGGGGGGGGGAGAATGCAAAAGCAACTCAGTGGAAGAAATAGTCTTTTCAAAACCTGTGCTGAAGCAATTAGATATCCATCAGGAGGGGACTCACAAATTCTTGGTGTTGCTACTACATATTCCTGCTCAATTCACTCCGTGTTCTCCGAACTGAATGTTTCATACCTTCTTGCTTCTCCTAAAATCTCCAACATTTTCTCACCCTAACCTGGTGGATGCCCTTGCTTCTTATCTCACTGAGGAATGTGATCAGTTAGAAGAGGATGTCCACGCTCCCACAGCCACATCCACTGAGCCCCGGCAGCAGCTGCGCTTGCCATCTGCCTTTCCTCCCTTCAGGTTCCCAGAGCCGGGGCAGCACCTCCTTTTGCACCTAAATCCCATTCTGTCTTGCCAACTCCAAGTCTTTTGTCTGCAACTATCCCCTCTCTCTCCTTTATCGTACATACACTTTTTACTCTGTATTGCGTCCTTCCTATTAGCATACAAGTGTGCCATAATACTAGGCATTAAAAAAAATTCCTTAACCCCATATCCTATCTCTAGGCATGAGCTCATTTTTCAGTATCTTCAGCAGTGAAACTCAGAAGATCCATCTACATTGGCTGACTTTACTTACTCTCTCTGCATTTATATTTTATTATGAAAGCTTAAACATTTACCAAAGTGAGAGCATGATATAATAAACTCCCATATACCAGTTACAGATTAAATTGTGTCCCCTCCAAATTCATATATTGAAGCCCTAACCCCCAGTAACACCAAATGTGCCTGTATTACTAGCTTTTCAGTATTGTGACCAAATACCTGAGAAAAATCAGCTTAAAGGAGGAAGTTTATTGTCGCTCACAGTTTCAGAGATTTCAGTCCATGGCTAGCTGGCTCCTAGGCAGAAATATCAGGTGGAAGGGTGTGGCAGAGGAAAACTGCTCATTTCATGGCAGCCAGGAAGCAGAGTGGGTTGGAAAGAGCCAGAGAGAGTGAGGGATTGTCTGCGAATAAGAATGTGCCCTTCCAGGTTATACCCCAGTGACTTACTACCTCCAACCTAACCCCGCCTCCCAACAGCACACTCACCAGATCCAATAATTACCCAAGGTCCTTCTCAAGTTAATATGTCTACCCCCTATTTTTCTCAAGTATTGTAAAGCCTATCCTGGACTTCATGTCATTTCACTCCCAAATGCTTCAATGTGCATATGAAAAATACAGATTTTCTTACATAATTTCACACTTAGAATACTAGAAAAATTATTAGTATCTAATATTCTGTCTCCAAGTTTCTGTGGTTGTTTTTTAAGTGTCTGCATTAGACAGCTCATGTTACTGTAATGAAATATCTCAGGCAATTAATTGTAAAGGGAAAAAGGTTTTTAGCTCAAGTTTCTGGAGAGATTCTAGACCAAGATCAGATGGATGTCTTGCTTTTGGGCCTCTGATAAATGTGCCAGATTGCAATGGTGGAGACTGCATGTTGAAGCAAATGGCTTACATTATGAGCCAGTAAGTAGGGAACACTGAGACTTGGATCTCACAGTCCCTTTTGAGGTCTGCCCCCAGTGACCTCACGTCCTAAAAGTTCTACAGTATCTTCCAACAGCAAGCCTTTAACATATGGGCCTTTTGATTTAAAACGTTTCAAGTTTAAAGAAAAGTTGCAAGCATAGTATAAAAACTTTCCTTTTCTTGAGCTAATTCAATGTCCTATCTCCCAAAAATATGTTACTGTGCGTTTTCTATAAATAAGGTCTTTCACCCACTATACACTGCAAAATGAACAAATCGCCACTGACACATTGTTACCAACAGACTTTTACACTCCATTCAAATTTCTCCAATTATCTGTTAAGTGTTTTCTTCCAGAAGGATCCAATCTGAGATCATAATGTTCTTAGTTTTCATGTCTAGTATCCTTCAGTCCGGAATGATTTGCTGATCTTTCCTTGACCATTTTGAGACGTCAGCCCAGTTTTCTTGTAAACCGTACCTCAGTTCAGGTTTGTCTGATGTTTTCTCCTGACTGGATTTGGGTTATGCATCTTTGGCAGGAATGTCACAGAAGTGAGGCCGTGCTCTTCTTGCTGAGCCCTGGCAGGTGGTACAGGCTTTCAATTTGTCCCATACTGATGATGTTAACCTTGATTAGTTGATTGAGGTAGCGACTGCCAAGTTTCTCCACAGAAAGCCTCCTTTTCCCCCTTGGTAATCAATAATATTTTTGAAGTTCTGTTACTACTTTTCATCCTCCACTTGCTAGTTTAGCATGTATTGATGTTTCTTTCTGAGTTAATCATTACTATGAGGGGTGCCAAATTTTCGGATTTCATCATTTTTTCTGTATTTATTCACTGGCAGTCAATTATAAGAAAAAGCTTTGTAATTCTCTCTCTCTTTCTGTATAAGCTCATAGATTCTGACTTTTTTTGAGTAATACTCTTACTGATATTTAATTTTGATGCTCAAATATTCCCTGATTTGCCAGTGGGAGCCATTCATGCTGGTTTTCTCCATCCCTGAGCATTTCCTTATTTTCTAGTATGAGATATTACAGGCTTATCTTGTAATTTTCTTGCCATAACCTTGGAATCAGACATTTCTCCAAGGAACTGTCATTCCTTTTAGGGGACAATGATTTCAGAGACTGAGATCTAAGTCATTGGTGTGTTTTTTGCTATTGGATCGTGATGGTCCCAGGCCCTCTCAGTAGACATAGTTAGAAAATCTCTTTCCCTCCACAAGTATTTACCTATCTATCGATCATCTAGCTATACTTGTGTATGTATAGTCATTAGTTCATTCTTATGTCCCAATTCCAGTCCAACATCATAGGATTCTACTTTCCGCCTTTTCGTATTTATAACTGCTTTTTCCACCAATGAGAACCCCGACCCTCAGGATCTCACAACATTTGAGTGTTTGCTCCATCTCCCATGTGTGACCAATCTCGCACTGATGCCACCATCACACACAGGGGTTCTTCTCCCTCCGCTCATGTGCTACGTCCTGTACCCAGCTGCTCTCTCCCCTGCTGACTTCAGCCATCGATACCTACCTGGCCCAGCCCCACCCAAGGGCTTTGGGCTGAATAATTCAAGAGGGAGGGAAAAAAGGAAGAGAAGGTCCCTTTTTTCTGGAATCCTCTCTAATCAGGAAACAATACAAAGTCCTCAACTACGTTCCCGTAGTCTAGCCCCTCAGTTCTCATCTTGGCTCTCTCAGCAGCATTCGTTGCAGCCATTTTCATCTCCAGCTTCCCCTTGTCCGGCTGCTCTGCCTCCATCTTCTGTGCTGGGTTCTCCTCATCGTCACGACTTCAGATGCTGCAGGGCTGCAGGCTCATGCTCAGGTCCCTTCTTCCCCCGCCTCTCCCCTCCTCCTTCACTTTTCTTCTTGTCCCACTAAAGCCTTAAATACCACACACTGAGTACTCCCAAATTTATGTCTCCAACCAGCCTTGCCACAAATTCCAGACTCAGTTATCCAGTTGCCTTCTCTAATTGCTTGTTTGTAGGAATCCCAAAGTTAACATATCCAAAACTCTTCACTTTTCCTTTCAAAGACGCTCCTTTACAAGTAAGGAGCATGTAAGTAAATGACATTTCATACCAGTAAATGACATTAAGTCATTTCCATATAAGTAAATGACATTTCATCCATCTTGTATCTCAACTACTAGATTTTTCTGTTCTTTTAAATTTATATCCAATCCATCTGCATACTATGTCAGTCACACCTTCACAATACATCTCCAAGCCACTAATTCTCACAATATTCCCTGCTGCCCTCCAAGCCACCACATTTTCCTGGGGCCTCTGCAGAGTCTCCTAACTGGCCTCCCTGGTTCTTTTCTTACTCCCAGCTTCTCCACACAGCAGCCAGAATGATCTGTTGTTAATCTGTACGGCCCACTTCCAGTCTCCATAATAAAAAGACAAAAACCATTTTAAAATTTAAAACTAAAGGACAACAAGCACAAAGGAAAAAGATACCATAAATATGAGAATATAAACACCAATTTTAAAAATTAGAAAATGACAGATCTATGAGATAGGCAAAGCGGTTATCATTGAACTCTCCAGAAGAATGAAGCAAAATATTTTTAAAATATAATTTAAAAGCTATGGGGTTGGAGATTTAGCTCAGTGGTAGAGTCCTTCCCTAGAAAGTGCAAGGCCCTGAGTATGATCCCCAGCACCCCCCCAAAAAAATAAACAAAAGCCATCATATCTTTCCATGATAGCCTGTACCACATCTCTCAGATGCGTATTTTTGTTTTATTTTTATTTTTTTTCTCCCTTTTTTTGGTTTGTTCGGCCCAAACTTGCTCTGCAGAGCCAGTTTCTCTCCCAATCTCCATTTTGCTTTTTAAATAAACTGTGCCACTGCATTTTACTCGTTTCGGTCAATTCTTTGTTCAAGGTGGGAAGAACCTAGAATCCGACTCCAGCAGGAAGGGCAAGCAATCCAGAACCCAGTAACATTCATGTGGAACATAACTACCCGATAACATTCTGGCTAAGAGCCAGGAGAGCACATTTTGGCGCTGCTAGACATGAGAAAGAGCTTGGGGAATTGGAGATAAGGTAAGACATGACCAAGCTGGACAAAAACAGTTTTGTTCCACGAGGTCTCTTTTTTTTTTCTTCCTTCTTTCCCTCTTTCTTTCCTCTAAGCCAGGTATGCAGAGAATGGTTCATTGCTTTTTCTAGCCATAAGGATGGAGAAGGTAATGTAGCCATTGCTTTTCTTTCTAGCTGCTTGTGCTCATCCCATGGGTCTTTGTTTCCCTCATGTTTATTGTGTTTTGCTGCTTTTGTTGTTGTTGTTGTTTTGAAATCAACTTGGTCTCTGCATACCCTAGTTTGTAAATGGCTTTTTCTTGATTTGTGTTTTGGTCAGGGGTGCCACCATGTTACTTTGCCATGTGGCCAGCCGCCATTTTGTCTTGTTGCATGACTAAGTAGCTTTAGTAGGCATGCATCACCAGCCGCCGCCATCTTTTCTTGCTGTGTGACTAAGTGACTCTAGTAGGCATGCGTCACCAGCCGCCTCTGTTTTGTCTTGTTACATGACTAAGTAGCTTTTGTAGGCATGCGTCACCAGCTGCCGCCATCTTTTCTTGCTGCATGACTAAGCTGCCATCATTTTTTTCTTTTTTTCCTCTCTTTCTTTTTTTTAAATCTTTTTAAAATAACTGGTCTTACAAGCTAAGCCTCTGATTTTAAACAGCATAAGAGCTTATGGAAAACCAGAGAAAAGAACTCTTTTCTTTCTTCCTGCATGAAAGAGAACTGTGTGCTATCCCTTTAAGAACTCAGGCAGCCTTTTTCTGGTACAAAATTTTGGGGTTGAAGCTACAACCAGAGCATCTCCGGCTTTTGCCTCAGACGAATAGGAGCAACAACAGGTGGAGAGGCCTGTGCCCATCCTGGCTGGGCATGACTATTTACTGTGGCTAGAGGGGAAAAATGGAATACGAGAGAAATCTGTCCATTTTAAGATGCCCGTGGCTTCTGGCTAAAACCTCATTCTTCAGCCATGCGAAGATCATTGCTGAGGCCATCACCACCTGGCTCTTGTGTGTCCCTGTTTAAATACAGCTAAATTAAAGATTGATACCTGATGGCTAAACAAAATAGCATTTGATATTTAAAAACTTAACCAAAGTAACTATGAGTGTAAAAGAAGAGCCATCCCAGCTCTTAGTGCTTCTGTCACAATAAAGGTTAGAAACTTTTTCTTTTCCCATATGGTTTCTAAATGTAGGCTGAACCACTGAGGTAGCTAAGGGAACTTTACTTGGGGAAGTTCTACCCTTACTTCAGGGAGTTTGGACTAGGTAAAGCCAATAAGTGGCTTCACCTCCTTCTCCTCAATGAGTTAATGGGTCCAAATAAGGAGTTGAAAGCCCCAGAGAGAGGTGGCTTCTCAGCCCAAAATCATCCTGGCATCACTCAAGAAAGAGACAACTATTTATCTAGGTTTTGTTAAGTCACACAAAGGGTACCTTGGGGACATCGGGTCACCTCCTTATGTGCGGGATGTCTCATTAAGAAGCATAGGCTTAGTTATCTCCTCTATATGTCCCAAGACAAGCAGACGGGAAATTTACTGGATCTCGCAGCTGCACAGATCTCACCCACATCACCACTGGGCTGCATTCTCGATGGATGGGAAAGTTTTGATCCTGGCAATCTAAAGCAGGAACAGCTTATCTATTATTGCAATATAGTTTGGGTCCAATATGAACTGGGAGGTGGTGAGAGATGGGTATGGGCGGGATGGGTACTGTGAATTATGAAACTGTTCTCCAGTGACAGCGTTTTTGGTTTTTGTTTAAAACATGCAAGGTGGAATGAAATGCCTTATGTTCTTATAACTCTCTATCAAAGGGAAGGTTCAAGAGCTATGGTATCTAGAGTGGCCCTCATGGAGGAAGAAGATATTCTAGATGATCCTGTCCAAAGGCCCCCACTTTGTCTCTCAGGGGAATACAGGTCACTCTGATCTAATACTGGGAGGCCTTCTGGCCCTCCGCTTTATACCCCCCAGGCAGATAAGTTCCTCCAAGTGACCCAGGAACTCTACTAGAGCCTAGTGCCTCAAATATACTAATATAGATCCATCTTCCAGGGAGAGAGGCACTAATGGGACATCATTTCATCTGTCAGTCAGCCCCAGATATTCAACATAAACTACAAATACTTTAGATGGAGCCACAGACACCTATGACCCAATTGCTGGACATAGCCTTTTCTGTGTTCAACAATCAGAACCCAGAGAAGAGAGAAAAGAAAAAGGTTAAAATTATAGCTGTTGCAGTTGGTAATTCTTTAAACCCACCCAAGTCATCTAAAGAAAAGCGCAAAAACAGCCAAGGAAACAGTTCCTTTTTCAAGTGCAAGAAGACCGGACACAGGGCACAAGATTGTACCAAGCCTCTGTCTGGGCCCTGCTCTGCATGTGAGGCAGTTAATGCCTCTAACTCATGGCACTGGGGTTTGACTGTTCCTGCTCCCAGAGAGGGGCCAGGCCAGCCAAAAGCCTCATTTCCTGCTCTGATGACAGAAGAAACCCAGGGGAACCTGCAATGCCACTGTCCACAGACGTCACCATCTCCTCCAAGGAACTCCGAGTGAACTTAGATGTCATGGGTGAGACAATCCAACTGCTTATTGATACGGGGCAACTCATTCTATTTTGATTTCTTTTTCTGGAAAACTCTCCTCTTGATCTATAGCTATAGTTGGGGTCACTGGAACCTCTAGGTGGAGTTTTTTTTTTTTTTTTTGGTTTTTTCTGAGTTTCTTTACTCCTGCTCTGATGTGTCACTTTGAAGGCCAAATGTTTAGCCATGAGTTTCTAATTGTCCCATGATGTCCTGCTCCCTTGCTAGGAAGAGATTTACTAGCTAAATTGGGGACAATTCTCAAATTCTGGCTAAGGCCAAAACAGATTTTACTTGTTAGGATGACACCAAGCTTCCCCAGGTCAGCTTGACCAAATTAGCCACCAAGTGGATCCCACTGCATGGTATAATGGAATACCTGGTAGGGAAAAATTCTGCTATGCCAGTAGTTATAGGACTAAAATATCCAGCTGGTTTCCTAATCAAAAACAGTATCCAATCAAGGAAGAGGCACAAAAATGTCTGCAGCCTTTCAGACAAGTTTCAGGCCCAGAAGTTAGCCACTCTTGTGAACATTCATCTCTCAGACCTGTACAAGTAGACAAGATATCAGTGATCTGCCCCTCCAAGACCCTAAAGAGGTGTGGTTCACTGATGGAAATCGCTTTGTTCAAGAAAGACACTAAAAGGCAGCTTACTTAGTTAGCTCACAACAGGTCATTAAAGTTACACCTCTCCCTCCAGAAACCTCTGCTCAGGAAGCAGAGCTAGTAGACCAAGTGCTTGTAAAAACTTAGAGAAGGAACACATGCTGACCAGTTAAACCCAAAATAGAAAGGCCCCTTCTCGGTGATCCTTGCCACACCCACTGCAATAAAGGTGAGAGAGATAATTGGATTCATCTTTCTGGAATAAAGCCAGTCCCACCTGAACTGCCTGAAGGAAAAGATCACCCAAACGGAGAAAGTTACTCCTATAAGCCTTTGGAAGACTTCAGATTCCCCTTCAAAAACCAACTCACCAGTGCTGCTACAAGAAGTGTAGAAATCTGAACTTCTCCTCATATTTGGGCTAACAGGGAAAGTCAATGGCCACTAACTCTTTTCTCATTGTTTCCTGATATGTTTTTCTTTTCTTCAACCCCACCAGGGAGCCACAATACTCCAAGGTAGTTGGCGAGAACATGATCCCCAGTAGGTAGGATCTACAGCCCCTTCCAACCTGAAGAACCTATAGAAGACAGAGATCTCCACTCCCTCAACAGCCTCTTAAGAATTATGGGGATTTATGTCTCTTGGGGGAAATGAGGTGGGAGAGAGGCATGGCTAAAGCTGGCTGGGAAAGTAGATACGACCTGTTAATTACAAAATCCCCAACAGATGTGACTTCTCACAAGCATGGCCTAGTCCTGACGTCAGCCTGAGGTGTGAGATCACGACACTGCCTCTCAGGACCTGGATGTAGAAATTCTCATGAGTTTCCTCAAGATTTGGACACTATAAAATAAAGGAAGCAACGAGGAACTGGTGCTGTCATATCTTTCCGTGAGAGCCCATACCACATCTCTCAGAAGCACTATGTATTTTTGTTTTTTGTTTTTTCCTACCTTTTTCCTGCCTTTGTTCAGCCCAGTTTCTCTGCAGAGCCAGTTTCTCTCCAAACCTCCATTTTGCCCTTTAGATAAACTTTGCCACCACTAATAAAAATTTTTTTAAAAACATTTCTGAAATAAGACTTGAGGGGTTGGGGATTTAGCTCAAGTGGTAGAGCACTTGCCTAGCAAGTATAAGTCCCTGAGTTCTGTCTCCAGCACCGCCCCCGCAAAGAGACTTGAATACATATATGAAAAGGACAAATTGACTCAAAACACTTAATTTAGAGAGATGTCTCAGTATGTCCAAGCACTAGAAGGAGCTTCTTGACTGAGGAAGTGAATTCTTAGAAGAAAAGAATCAAGGACAACTATATGAGGATTGATTGAATCTTCCAAAATATTAGCATGTAGACACACACACGTGCTGTACTTTGGATCTGGAAGCAAAAATTTGAGAGTTTGTATCAGGTGAATCAATTAAGTGTGAGAGTTTAGACTATAAAAATAGGGCCAAATGAGAGGCCCTATTTTGAGAGGAACAGGAAGCAATCACATCTGGAAGACCTAGAAAGCTCATCTGACTATGTTGCCCACACAGTCTCACTGAAAAAAATTGAGCTCCGCCCCTTCCTCAGAGCAGGTTCATACAGATGCAGAAGGTTCCCCCACACACAGACATGTGAGGGAAGTCATGCTTATTGTTCCAAACTGCAAATGAAAGAAGTATTCTAGGTGCTGTAGTTCATAGAATGAACAGGAGGGCTGGGGATTTAGCTCAGTGGTTATAGTGCTTGACTAGCAAGCACAAGGCCCTGAGTTCGATCTCCAGCACCGAAAAAAAATCTAAAATGAACAGAAGATAATTTTTAAGTAAATATTTTAAATATTTCTAAAGGCATGAAACAGTATCCATGAAACAAGAGCAGTTTATTTCAGAAAAACTCAGGAAAAAGATCATAGAAATTAAAAACATACTTCTTCAGAAATATGCTTCAGTGAGAGTAACATTAGACTCAGGTAAAGAGAAAATTAGTGAGCTGAGAGATGGAAGTGAAAAATTCTTCTAGGCTGCAACAGAAAAGTATAAAGCTACATAAATCATAAAAGAAAAGAGTCATGAGAAAGCCCTGTCTAGGAAGAAGCATAAACTCAGCAGCCTGCTTGTACCTTGATCTTGGACTTACCAGCTTCCTGAACTATGGGCAGGAAATTTCTCTTCTTTATAAACCATCTAGTTTATGGTATTTGTTATGGTAGCCCAATACCTAGGCCCAGACACTATTTGAGGTAAAGTTGTGGTTTGGGTCTAAAATATCTGCCAGCGTCTCATGTTCTGAGGTGGGGCCTGTTAGGAGGGGCGGGTCGCTGGGTGCATGACTTAGAAAGGTGTATTCTTGACCCAGCTCCTCCCTTCTCTCTGCTTCCTGGCTGCTGTAGAGTGAGAAGCGTTCCTCCACTAGGCCCTTGCACCGTGATGTCTTTGCCTCGAGCCTGTGGACTGAACCCACTGGAAACTGGGAGCCAAATAAACCTCTCCTCTTTCAAGTTGTGGGTGTTAGGCCTTTTGTCCCAACAATGAGAAAACTGACTAAGACAGGTGAATTCTACTATACTTTTAAATTATGAAGAGTAACAGTCCTGTATACTTTGTAGTTTATCTACAAAAAGATGGAAAGTACCCATCTCATTTTCTGAGCATAGGTCCCCCTGGTCCTAAGATTAGACGTGGACAGCACAAGAGGGGAAATTATAGGCCACTCTCATTTATATACACAAATACAAAAATTCTAATCAATCAATGACTAAGAGGACTTGTTCTACAATAATATGCAAGACAACAGTAGAATATATACCATGTTCATGGAAGACAGGGTTCCACTGTAGGTCTTGGACATTTTTGTTGTGTTTACTTTAGAGTTTACATTGTTATTAAGATGCAGAGCTCAGCATATCCTGGAACCAAGAGGATAAGAGACACGTGTTCCCAGAAGTACAGAAAAAAGAAAGAATCTAAAAATTTTTTTTAAAAAATCTACAGCTCAGGATCTCTGCATCAGCTTTGTCTGCCTTCTTTGGAATTACTTATTAGACAGAACTAAAATGCCAATTGTTTTAAGTACCTGTTTACCTCAGTTACTCCATGTTTAAACACATTTCAGTGAAATTTCCAACAAGATTTTTTGTGCATCTTGACAAACCATTTCTGAAGTTCTTATGAAAGAGTAACATGCCCACATTCCAGACAGTGGAAGAAGGGAACAAGGAAAAATAAGGGTGGTGTCCATAGCAGGAAAGTAAAATTCTGCCTGAGATTTCTCCCTAAACCTCTGCTTACTTCTTCTTGACTGAGCTGGGCCGTGTGACAATCTCTCCTCAGAGAAGATGGGGAAATGTAGTTTTTTTGGGGGTGTTGTGCATTGTTGCTACAACAGTATACACCTGAGGAATTAAAGGCCTAAGCATAGAAAAAGAAAAGCTTTCATATTATTAGAATAAATTACAGAAGACCATCTTTTACACTTTGGGGCTATAACCTAGTTGCTATGTGTCAGTGCTAAACACGCACATGTATATAGTATGTATGCAAGCATGCCCTAGGAAAACCATGTTTTGAAAGTACAAAATAGTGGTATGGTTAAGCAAAACATGGTATTTTGTTAGGATAGAAGACTATGCTGCAGCTAAAAGTTGTGAACCGGGTTTACATCCATCAATGTATATACATGAAAAAATATCACTGAGTGAAGAAAATAGTTGCAGAATGTAAAATACCATTTGTTTTCTAAAAGTACATACCCCAAATAATACTATTTCCTGTGGATATATCTATCGTAATGGATTTTTAAATATTTCTTCATCTGAAGGTTCTACGCCAAAATTATAACAGTGGCTACTTCTGAAAATAGAGATAGGACAAAATTATTGAGTCAATGAAGACTTTAGATTACTTTTATAGTTTGGAAGATGAATACATTCATGTATTAATAGTTTTCTTTTATCCGCAAAGCACACAACTGAAACCATGAGGAGTTCCTAACCCTAATATGCTACACTATACTATATTTTCACATCTGCATACGTACCTATGATGAAGTTCAATTTTAAAATCAGTAATACAAGTACTGTGGATACAGTCTCAGTCTCCTCTCTCTGTCTCTCAATATTCTTTTATACTTTCACCTTTTCATTTCAAAAAGAATTTACAGCATTTCTTTGGAATATCTGAATTGCCAGCATCAGTGCTCTTGTGCTTTGGGGCCGTTATACATAAGGTTTACTTGAACACAAGCACATTTGATGTGGTGACAGACATGGCTACTAAGTGGCGAACTGGCAGGTAGCATATACAGTGCAGACACACTGGACAAAAGTCATGATTTACATCCTGGGGAGGGTGGAGCAGGTAACCCGAGATTTCCTCATACTACCACTCAGTATAGTGCACAATTTAATACTCTTTTATTTTATTTTTTTAATGGTACATTTTAGATGTACATAGTGATAACATTCATCATAGGGGATTTGTACTCGTACATGATATATCTTGCTTTTTTTCCCGTTCCCCTCCCCACCCTTTACCCCCTCCTCTCTCTTTATTTACAAAAGCTTTGTTTCCATTTTTTCCTTCTATTTCTTATTTCTCTTGTCCCTCTGTTCCTTCCCCCTCCCCCTCCCTTGTTCCTTTTCCCAATATAATACATTTGAGTCTTTATTTACACTTTCAGTTTCTCACATCAGAGAAGCAATGCGGTATTTAAACATGTGTGTCCGATTTATTTCACTTAAGAGTATGATCTCAAGATGCATCCATTTACCTAGAAGTATCTCAAGCTTATCATTCTTTATGGCAGAGTAGTACTCCATTGTATAAAAAAACCACATTTTCTTTATCCATTCCATGGTTGATGGGCATTTGGGCTTTTTCCAAGATTTAGCTATTACAAACTGTGCCGCTATAAACATGGGTGTGCAAGTACAGTATTAAAGTCAGTGGTATACAGATATTCTGTACATATTCTGTGAAATGTGCTGTCATACGAAATAAATATACCTGTCTTTACAAAAAGAAATGAGTGTGCATATATTGCTGAGGTATAATGATTTTAATTCTTTTGGGAAGATACCAAGAAGGAGAATAGCTGGGTAAAATGGAACATCTAGTCCTAGTTACCTGAGGAATTTCCACACTGATTTCCATAGCAGTTGTACTAGTCTACATTCCCACCAACAGTGGAGAAGTGTTCCTTTTTCTCCACAGCCCCTCCAGCATTTGTTATTGGCTAATTTGTTGATAATAGCCATTCTTTCTGGAGTGAGGTGGAATCTCAGGGTTGTTTTAATTTGCATCTCTCGAATGACTAATGATGTTGAACATTTTTTCATATGTCTATCTGCTGTTTCTACTTCTTCATCTGAGAAGTGTCTATTCATTTCAGTTGCCCACTTTTGGATTGAGTCTTTAAATGTGGGGGGGGTCTGATTTTTTTGAGTTCTTTATATATTTGAGATGTTAGTCCTTTGTCAGAGGAATAGCTGGCAAAAATTTTTTCCCACTCTGTCAGTTGTCTCTTCGGTCTGTCGGTGATTTCTTTTGCTGTGCAAAAGCTTTTTAATAAGATCAGGTCCCAGTTGTTGATTCTTTGTGGTATTTCCTGGGCGACTGGGGATTTGTTCATAAAGTCCTTGCCTACACCTATGTCTTCAAGAGTTCTAACTATTCTATCTTCTGACAGATTTAGTGTTTCTGTAAAACTCTTGAATTATTTATTTCTGGAATTTTCCATTTAATATTTTTGGATCGTGGTTGACCTCTGGTAACTGAAACTATGGAAAGTGAAACTACAGGTAGGGGATATACCGAATTTTAAGTTGTACTTGAAATGAGTTTAAGCTTCAAATCATAAAAAATAAACTTTTATATCGGAGTGGTTTGTATCTTGTTCATAGCTTGCTGTGCATAATTGTGTTTGATGGCAAAGTGTATATAATATTCTCTCTCTCTCTTCGAGACAGGGTCTTGCTATGTAGTTCAGACTGGCCTTGAACTCACTATATTATGTAGCTCAGGCTGGCCTTGAACTTGGGGCAATCCCCCGGCTGCAGCCTCCCAAGTGCTGTGATTACAGGTGTGAGCCACCATGCCCAGCTTATGTATAGTTCTCATTCCAAAAGTTTTCAACAAACCCTTTTGCACCTTCCTAAAAAGTCTGCTTCCAGATCTCCCTTCCTAGGCAGACTGGACCCAGCACCCCAGCCGAGGCAGAGCTGTGAAGTGGGGTCCATGGAGATCTTAGCTGAGGCTCCACACGCAGCTTCAGGGCGTCTCTCGGGAGCTCGCTGCCCCAAGGTCTGTTGATTTCCACAGCGCACACCCTCAGATTCTCTCTGCTAAAGTTCTCCAGTGTTACTGGTATGTCTGGCAGTGTTTTAATGTGGGCTTTGTGGAGCCCTTCAGGGCCGTGCCCTAGGCTCCCATTCCCTAATTGTTCTGCACCAAACACCCAACCTGGTGGCTCTCTCCTGCCACTGCTTCCAGAGAGAGGGCTCTGTGCTGCCTCTGGGGGCGAGTCAGAGCAGCTCTGCCTTGGGTACTGGGCCTGCTCTGGTGCCAGCACCCCCAGAACTTTGTACCTGTTCACCCCAGCCAGGTGCCAGGCCATGCCCCAGGGTCTTCTCATCTTGCCCCGAATGTCTCCATCCTGGTGCCCAGGGAAGAGCAAGGGGCTGGGGAGGGACAGAGAAGGAAGAAAGCAAACAGGAAGGCGGGAATGTGGCAGGGGAGGCCAAGACTCGGCACCCCTGGGGGTGTGGCCCATGCCTGCTCCCCTCACTTAGCCCAGGGTCCAGATCTAGAGAACCCAGGATGCTCCAGGATGCACTTAATGACTGAGGAAATACAGAAAAAGGGCAAGGCGGGGGTGCTCCACAGAGGGATGCCCCTGGAGGAAGGAAAGTCACAGGAAACAAGAGGAGTGCTGTTCTCTGTCTCTAGTTCCTACACCTCCCCCAGACTGGAGACTCGGGTGTAAACTGAGAGCGGAAAGCCTGTCCCTGGGTAAGAGTCCGAGACTAGAGCCAGCTGCAGGGGTGGGTGACTGTGCATCTCAGCTGCTCAGGAGGCCGAGGCAGAAGCATCAGTGAAGCCCAGGAGTGCAAGGCTAGCCTGGACAGCACAGCAAGATCCTGTCTCAAAACAAAGCAAAAAGAGGCAGGGCCTGGAGCCGAGATGGCTGTAGCCATCCCCCTTCCTGTCCATCCCTGCTTCCTTTGTGGGATCACTCAGATGGCCATGGAGATTAGCAGGGGTCTGGCCAGTTCCCCAACCTGTCCTCTCTCATTGCCCTTTAACCTGGGATCTGGGGGGAATCAGGACCTCTGGACCCTCCCGCAGCCAGGCCTCCTCCTCCTCTCCGAGCCCATCCCTGGCAGCCTTAATTAACTTCCAGAGACACTCAATAGCCCCGGGTGATGGGAGCTATAAAATTGCAAAGTCTGATTAAAAATAATAATGAGAATGCCTATTGCCCATTAGCCTGTGCCTGAGCCCTTAACGAGGATTAATTAATTTAGTCGGTCTCCTGGCAGGTGGGAGGGTGGCAAGGGTTATTGGCACCCCTTTAGAAGAGGGGCTGAGGTGGGGAGGGGCTGGTGCTGGGAGGAATACTTTGCTTGACCTCCCTGGACCTTGGTGGCTGCTGGGTCACCAAGAGAGAGCTGGAGGTCTGGCCATCATAATCACCCCTTCAGGGAAGCCACTAGCTATGCGATTTGGGGAGGTGGCTCCCTGTTCCTCTGGTCTCAGTTTCCTCATCTGTAAGCTTCAGACATTGGGATGATTACTTTCCAGCCCTGACATTGGTGGCAGGCTGCCGCCAGGCTGTATCCCTCCTGGGAAGCAGGACCAGGGTCCTCTTCGGGGACACGAGGCACAATCAGCCCCTGATGCTGTCCCGCAGTGAGACCCAGGCTTGTTAACCAGGGCCCTCATTTCTCTTCTTTGTGTTTTGAAAACTGTGGTAAAATGTGTATAATGTAAGACTTACCATCTTAGCCATTTTTAAGTGCATGGTCCACTGGCATTAAGTATATTCTCACCGTTGCACAGCCATCCTCAACATTCATCTCTGTCACTTTATCATCGGGCAAAATCGAAATCTGGTCTCCAGCAAACAGCGGTGCCCCGTCCCCCTCAGCACTGTGGCCCTTGGCCACCACCATTCAGTTCTGTGCCTGAATCTGACTAATGTCCTGAGCGGGATCACACAGCATTTGCTCTTCTGCAGCTGGTGTGTTTCGCTTAGCATAATGTCCTCCAGTCTCATTTATGTCACCGTGACCTGGGAATTTTCTCATCTTCTAAGACTCTGCCTGGGGTTGGGGTAGGTGGTGTGGGCAGTGAGCGCGAGGCTGGTTTTCAGGCGGGGACGGCCAGACCTGTGTTGGGGCTCCTGAAGAACTAGGAGAGAAGGGCCCAGCCTCCAGGCCTGTCAGTTTTATTCATTGGTAAATATGGTAAACACTATCCACTTAACTAAACAGGAATGCATGTGAAGCAGAATGCAAAATGCACATGAGTTTTTTGTCCTAATACTGGGACTTGGGAGAAATCCTATGCTTGTGGCACGTTTTCTTCTGTCCTGGGACCTGGGGGGACTTTGACAGGAAGCGGAAAGGAGCACAAGCCCGTGACCCCAGCCTGACCTGGAATCTGCTGTGACCTGAGCACGGGGGGCAATAGTCAGAGCCTGGGTGCTGCAGGCTGGCTGAGACTCCAAACCTACTCTGAGTTCAGCCTTAGAAACCCAAAGAGCCAAGATCATTGTGACCCTCCCTGAGGCTGTCAATCGGAGATGCGCCGAGGGACTCAGTGGGATTGTCTTGCGCACAGAGGAGGCAGCTTGGGGCCTCTGGCTCCCTGTGCTCCCCCAGGACTGCCCCCAACCAGGAGGAGGGTGTCACCAGGAGCAGATGGTGTCACCTCTGCGCTGGCCTCAAGGGGAGCTACCCTGAAGTGCCAGAGCCTGCCGCCAGGGCCCTCTCCTTTGCAGCTCAAAATGCCTCCCAGAATTTGGCCTGAGAGATGAGCACCGGAAAGCTGCCCATTTAATTTAATTTATTTCAATTATATTTTAATTTAAGCTATTCCACACTTGCCCTTGCAGCTATCTTTTCTTGTTCTGGAGATTGTTAAATTATTGCAACTCATGAAGAAAGGGAAGATAAAAATTGGTCAGAAAGCCTAGAGGAGCCAACCTTAACTCCAAGCCGTGGCCCCGCCACCATAGGTCCTGTGTGTCACTGTGGGACCCAAGGCCAGACTGGGGCAGGACGCTGAGCCCCTTTCACTCGCCTCTGTGGAGACAGTAAGAGCACTGAGAGTTTGCTAAGCACCTACTATGTGCCAACACTCCTTATCTCACTGGTTCCTCACTGTCCTACTGGGCAGCAGGCAGCATTCCCGACCCAGACGAGCGAGCATTGCTGGGGCCCTCAGGCCAAGTGGTTTGGCCGAAGTCCACAACTTCTGACTGCAGAGAGGCGAGGAGGAAGTCCGGGGAAGCAGGCGCGAAACCCCATCTAGATGCAGTGAGGAGGGTGTGGCTGGTCCTCGGTGCCACAGGGAAGCCTGAGAGCCAGGAGCTCTGGGCCCAAGGATCTTTTCCCCGCCCGGGCGGGCCCCCCCGTCCCCTTCCCGAATGTCCACCAGTAGCTGCGGAAAGAGCACCCCAGTAGGAAGGGGGCCTTAGAAGCATCACCCTGCATTTACACATTGGCTCTGTTGCTAGCTGACTGTGTCCTTGAACATGAGAATTGTCTTCTCTGAATCTCACTTCTCAAATTATAAAACAGGGCAATAATCTGGCCTAAAAGGCTTTCAGATATATAGTGGCCTAAAAAAGTAAGCCCCAAGAAGCTGTTCAAGAAAGACTGGATTTAAAAGGTGAGAATGTTGAAAAGGTTGTGTTTCTTTGGATTTAAAACAATTTCTTTGAAAGGTAGAAACTTGGATTTGTCTTTGGTGGCCAACTTTGGCTTTGTTCTGAAGTAGAGCCCTTGGGGAAACCGTTCGGAGGTTGGAATGAAAAGGACCCGTTCCTTGTTGGAGGTCCAGGTGGACCCTTGCTCACCGGAAAGCCCAACCCAAATATGGAAGCTTACCCTGCTGGGTCCTCCCTGTGCACATCTTTGGAAGAACCTGAACATGTTGAGACAGAGGGCTTTTCAAAACTTCTAACACAGAAGATATCTGTTTTTGTCTGAGACCTCAGGGCCTTTGCACTGGTTGCTCCTTCTACCCCAAATAGCCTTCCCCTTATATTTCCATCACAGGCTGGCACCTTCATTTTGTCAAATGTGACCTTCTCAGAGAGCCCTTCCCTGACCAATCTATCCAAAATTGTCACTCAAATATCAGAAAATGGAAAGATATCCCTGATCCTGGGTAGGCAGAACCAAAATAGTGAAAGTGGCCATACTTCAAACACTGTTACACAGATTAAATGCCATCCCAATGAAAATACCAATAGTATTTTCTCACAGAACTAGAGAAAACAATCCTAAAATTCATATAGACCCAGAAGAGACCTAAAGTAGCAAAAGCAGTCCTGGGCAACAAGGGTCAGTCAGGAAGTTATCAAAATCCTGGACATCAAGCACAGTCAGCTACTTTATCTTTGACAAAGGGGGGCAAATACTTTCCCCGGAGGAAAGATAGCCTCTTAACAAATGGTGCCAGCTGGGTGTGGTGCCACACAACTGTAATCCCAGCACTTGGGAGGCTGAGGCAGGAGGATCACCAGAAATTTGAGGCCATCCTGGGCTACATAGTGAGTTCAAGGCCAGCCTGAACTATTTAGTGAGACCCTGTCTCAAAAACCTAAATAAATAAAAATAAAAAATAAACCAACAACAACAAATGGTGCTGGGAAAACTAGCTATCCACATGAAGAAGATTGAACCCAGACCCAGATCTCTCACCATGCATTAAATTAAAATCAAAATGGATCATAGATCTAAATATTAAAACAGAAACACTTAATCTGCTGGAAGACAAAATAGGTGAAATTTTTGAAGGCATAGGCATAGGCAAAGACTTTCTGAACAGAACCCCAGTTACACAAGAAATGATAGCAAGAATCAACAAATGGGATCACATGACATTAAAAAGCTTCTACACAGCAAAATGGTGTTTCTCCATCATGACGAGTGAAGAAACAACCTACAGAATGAGGGAAAAGTTTTGCCAGCTATTCCTCAAAGGACTAATATCTAGAATATATAAAAAACTCAAAAAGTAGATCCCCAAATGTAAAGATCCAATCGAAATGGGCATCTGGAATAAATAGACACTTCTAAGATAAAGAAGTACAAATGGCAAAAAAATACATGAAAAAAATGTTCAACATCACTGGCCATCTGAGAAATGCAAATTAAAACAACACTGAGATCCCATCTTATCCCAAAAACAATAGCTATCTTCAAGAAACCAAATAACAAATTTTGGAGTATTAGAGAGAAAAAGGAATCATCTTCATTGTTGGTGGGAGGGCAAACTGGTACAACCACTATGGAAATCAGTATGGAGCTTCTTCAAAAAATTAAAAATAGAAATTCCATTTGGCCAAGCTATTCCCCTTCTAGGCATCTTCCAGAAAGAGTTAAAAACATTGTATTATACTGATACATACATATTCATGTTTATAGCAACACGATTCATAATAGCTAAATCTTGAAAGTAGCCTATATGTCTATCAACAGATAAATGGATAAAGAAAATGTTGTATTTATACATAGTGGAGTACTACTCTGCCATAAAGAAGGATAAATATACTATTTGTAGGAAAATGGATGCACTTTGAGACATAATGTTAAGTGAAGCAAATCAGGCACACACACTTAACTATCTCATGATTTCTCTTACATGAGAAACCCAACATATAGATAAAGTGCAAAAAAAGATTGACAATAGGAAATAGTAATGGGTAGGGATTTGGCTCAGTGGTTAGACTGCTTGCCTCACAAGCACAAGGCCCTGAGTTCGATCCCCAGCACCAAAAACAAGAACAACAACAACAAAAATAGGAAATAGGAAGATGGATCTTTCGCATATGGAAAGGGAACCAAGAGATGGAGGTAGGGGGATGGAAAGGGAGAAAATGAGATTTTAAAAAGAGGAGGGGAAGATTGTGAAGTGCCATGTACATGCACCAAGTCCCTAGAAGGAGCATGATCAGCAGGTACTACAAACATGTAGTGCAGCGGTGGTGAACCTGTGGCAGGTGTGTTGTTTGTTTTTCTTTTAAGAAAAAGATGTTAATGTATGAGTTGTTTTTTCTAAACTAAAACCTCAGTATTCAGGTTTATGTGCAGTGTTGGCACTTTGCAATAAATAAGCAGGTTTTAGGATGCAGTTTGGGCACTTCTCTCTAAAAGCTTCGCCATCACTGATGCAGTGTGTGTGTATGTGTGTGTGTGTGTGTGTGTGTGTGTGTGTGTGTGTGTGTGTAAAGCATGGCGGCTATGTTAAGAATACTCTTATACAAAACACAACAGAAACTACGTATAGAAACAAATAGCTGGCGAAACATGGTAAACATGGATAGACTATATAAATATATGTATGTCAAAAGATATTTTAAAAACAACAGAACAAATAAGAACACAACTGACAGGAAAGATGGGAAAAACAGCAAGGTGCCAAAGGTCCACATTACAATAAATGTACATGAGTCAGTGTGCTAGCTTCATGCTGCTGTGACAAAATACCAGAGAAAAGAAACTTAAAGAAGAAAAGATTTATTTTAGCTCACAGTTTCAGAGGTCTACGGTCACTTGGCTCCACTATTTTGAGCCTCTGATGAAGCAAAACACTATGGCAGGGAGCGCATGGTGGAATAAAGATGCTTATCTCATGGCAGACAAGAAGTAGAAAGAGAAAGGCTAGGGACACAATATACTCTTTTTTTTTTTTAACCAAGAACATGTATTGGTACAATGTACATATAATGGTTACATTCATTACATTTATTTTGTACCTGTACATGGTGCATCTTGGTTCTCCCCCCTCTTCCCCGCCCCTCCCCTCTATTCCCTTCTCTATTTACAGCAGGTACATTCACATTTCTCCATAAATTCCCTTTCCTTTTTCTATCCCCTTTTTCCCTTCCCACTTCTCCCCACTCTCCGTCCAATGCTCCTCTCCTTGGAATATTATCTTCCTTTTAGATTATATCTATTACACCTCTTCGTCCTTTTTTTACATCCATGGTTTCTCATATCAGAGAAACAATTCGATGTGTACTCATAAGTGTCCGATTTATTTCACTTAATAGTATGCTCTCAAGGAACATCCATTTACTTACAAATGACTCTAGTTTATCCTTTTTATGGCAGTGTAGTACTCCATTGTGTAGAAAAACCACATCTTCTTGAGCCATTCATTGGTTGTTGGGCATTTAGGCTGTTTCCAAGACTTAGCTATTACAAATTGTGTTGCTATAAACATGGTGCATACATCCCTGTGGTATGAGGATTCCAGTTCTTCTGGGAAGATCCCCAGTAGGGGGATAGCTGGATCAAATGGAACCTCTAGTTCTAGTTGTTTGAGGAATCTCCATATTGATTTCCACAGTGGCTGGACCAGTCTGCATTCCCACCAACAATGGAGGAGGGTTCCTTTTTCCCACAGCCCTGCCAGCATTTGATACTGGTTGATTTTTTCATAGATGCGATTCTTTCTGGAGTGAGATGGAATCTTAACGTTGTTTTGATTTGCATCTCTCGAATGACTAGTGATGTTGAACACTTTTTCATATATTTGACAAAATATACTCTTTGAGGGCATGTCTCCCATGACCGACTTCCTCCAACTCAACCCCACCAGCTCTCACCAGCCCGTCCAGCTATGAGGCCATCAACGGATTAATCATTGATGAGCTTAGAGCCCTCACCATCCAGTAACTTCCCAGAGGCCCCTCCTCTGAACAGTGGTGCACTGGGGACCAAGCCTTAGGGAGACATGTCAGATCCAGCCATGACAGGCACCTAACACCCTCAGTGACCATGACATCTTAAATCAGCCACCCACTGGTGACACTTGTTCTGTCCCCATATGTCCTAGACCCAAGAATATGAGTCAATTCTTTACTTCTAACATCCCAGCCTCTAACTCCCATTCAGTCTTACTGTGTAAAGTGCCCTTTATAATTAAAAAAGGCATCAAATGGGTTTGAATATGTAAAAAACTGAATTGTTACACACCAGGCTGACTGGAGATGCAGAGCTGCCGCTGCCCCCTCCATGTGAGCAGGAAGGTGTTGGCTCCAGCAGCCTGCTGTCTGCTGAGCGCTCTGGTTCACCCTGTTTGTTCCTTTTTCCCCCACCACAGTGACAAAGCTGATGCAACCATAACGAGTCACGTGAATGTCACATTCCTGGATTAGTGGCGTGCGTACCCCTCCATCCCACGGGCACCCTAGCCTAGGTGTTAACTCGCTGTCTCTTTCCTCTTGCTTCTTGCTGTGTATTTTTAATGGATTTAATAAGCCATATAATTTGAGAATGTTCACTTGGTCCATGAGCCTTCCTGTCCCACGCATGACCTCTAGGACAGCTAGTGTGCAAAGGCGACCATCACATCAAGGTAAGTTCCCACAACACAATGTGACATAGAGTGTGTTTGGGACACTCAGATATGCCTGAGGAAGGTCCTTCTGGGGATGCATGTCATGATCATTTGGATATGAAAATTTATCTTGTGGGCATAGTCCAATGTGGTGGTTGCAATTTCCAGGGTTGGCTGAGACACTGTCTCCGTAGGCTCTTCTCAGTGTGACCTCATCTTGTAGGCCTCAGAGAATCAGTATCTTTTTTTCCCTGGAACCTGAGTGGACCTTCGTGGTTGGTAAAGCTGGAAGGTGAGACTGAGCAAGGAGGGAGGAAGTGACTTCTGAGATCATATAGCTTCTGCTTTGCTGGCTGGCATGAGCTCTCGCTTTGGAAGGCTTCAGTCACCCATAAGCAGTTGGGTACCACACCCTGAGGCCACCATGCTGTGAAGAAGCCCAAACAGACCTAGTGGACAGGCCCTGTAGACAGGCTCAGAGCCCGGCTGAGATGGCAGCCACAGGCAGCGATAAAGGGCAGGCACAGAGTAAGCAAGCCTCAGATGGTTCCAGCCTCTGGCCTCTGGTCGCCCCCAGATGTGGTGAGGCCAGGACACAATGTCTGCCAGTGGCTGGACAGGGGTCTTCTGTGTCCCTGGGCTGCCTCCTCCCCTGCCAGGTTTCCTCCCAGCAGCCCCTGCACTGGCTCACATCCCACTGGCTCACTTCCTTGGCCCCTGGGGCTTTCTCTTGGGAGCCCACAGAGAGGACCCAGTGCTGAGGCCATGCAGGGTGGAGACGGCTCTGCCCAGCTACTCACAATCCTCTCAGAGCCACCCGTCAGGGCACCAGGGTGGGGACTTGAGGGGGTCGAATGGCTGCCAATATCCCACACCTTGGGGCCTGTCCAGCCAGCCTTGTGCTGCACCCAGAGCCTCTCACTATGAGGCAGAAGTCCTGTCGTCACCTCTCTGATGCCGCAGGCCCACTGCAGGCCTACTGCAGGCCTCCCCTCAAATTTGGTGGCACCTGGGTGGGAGCCAAGAGCAGGCCGAGTGAGCTGAGGAAAGCTGAGCCCGTGGGGGCTGCCCAGCCCGCACGAGCCTGTTTATTACTTCCTCTGCCTCTTATGTTCATCTTATTATGTCCATCTGCCTCTCTAGGGTCCTTCTCATTCCTTCCGTTCAAGAGCATTTTCTCCTACTTCAGCACCAGTCCCATCTCCCCTGGCCTCCCATTTGCTCTTAGTTCCTTGTGCCTGGTGGTTTCAGTCCATTTAGTTTGCCTCAAGGTGTCTATCTTCCCCAGCCCTCGTGCCAAATCATTCTGCTAAGCACCACACAGGGGAAGCTGTTTTGTGGTGACCCTTGGTACCTCACCCCACATCGATCTACCAGTGTCTGAGATAAAGGTGTGGAGAGAGTCCAGAGTTACCAAGGGGCCCCAAAGAACAGGGCTGTTGAAACATGGCACTGGGGTGAGAATACCGGTCCAAATATGGCTTCATCATTCACCAGCTGTGTGACCCTGGGCAAGTTACTCAACCTATCTGCGCTTCACTCTCCTTGTCTGCAAAACAGGGGCGTTGCGGGATCTACCTCACAGGATAGATGCAAGCGTGTGATGCATGCAGAGTGGGATGTATTTGCTCTCATTGTTACGCCAGCCTCTGTGCTGCCAGGGAGCAGGGTTGTCAACAGGCAGGCGGTGTCTGCTTCTCCTTGGAAGCTGAGTACCTAGAATTCTTTCTAGCAGAGGACGAAAATACCTGCCTTAACACCCACATGAACCACCCTCTTTCCCACCCTTCCTCCACTGCACTTCCCATCCAAGTCCTGCTTTTCCGGCGCTCTGCCACGCTGGGGAAGGAAACTCCTGAGAGTTTCCACGGAGAAGTGGACCCCACCCCGCCCAACATTCCTCCAAGATGAACCTTCTGCCCTCACTTCCCCTGCTCCTGCACAGCAGCGGGAGGCCAGGGGCTGTGAGCACACCCACTCACACCAGTGCCAGATTTGGGGGTTACCAGATATCCACAAGAATCCATTCCTCTCTTCTTCCCCATTTCTCACTTTGGGGTGCTGGGAGCCCTGGGGAAAGGCAGCCCAGGAAGGAGTCTGTCTGGCCACCATTCCCAGCCTCCAGATCAATGAGACAGTCACAGCTTTCCACATGGGAGCAATGAGCCCAGGAGCCCAGGATGCCTCAGCCACCCCCTTCTCTATTTGTTCAAGCCCTTACCACTATTTTGGGCCCTCTCAGTGTTTCCTGGAAGGTTCTGGAACATCTGCCCCATAAGATATTCTGCTAGGTAGCTTCCAGAGTCCTATTGGTACATAATGCTGTGACTTGCTCAGCTATTTCCTGTGTCCCTCTGGCCACCCCAGAGACCAGAAGCTCCCAGGAGGCAGGGCCTGTGCTACCTCCATCCCTGAATGCTTGTCCTCTGCTTCCTGAGGATGACTGAGTGCTGGCGCCAAGAAGGAAGTGACCGTGGAAATTTTAAGACTCTTGCCCATCTCCGGAAGCCAGTGGTCCTGGAAGTAGGTCTACGGGACTCACAAAAGCTGAGAAAATGAAGTCATCACCATCACTATCCCCCGTCCTTGCTTTTGTCAAGCCCTCCCTCTCTGAGATGCAGCCTGTTCTCTACGCTCTGTGGAGAACAGCAGGAGCTCGGGTCTTCTCAGGGAAGATGGCGCAGAGGGCCTCCAGCTCCTCACAAAACATCAGGGCTGGAGAGGAATGCGGGAGGTGAACAGAGGAACATCGCCTGCCCTCCCTGGGCTCTGCTTGACAGGCGTGGTGCACACTGCATGGAACCGGGCAGGGAGGAGGCAGGCTGCACCCAGGGAAGGAGGAGCAGCGGATAGATAATCCTTCCTAGTTATTCATAATCACTGAGAGCAAACACTCACGGAGCTCTCACCGTGCGCTGGGGGCCAGGCTTGGTATTCTCTCCCTCGCTTCTCACGGCAGCCCCACAGCAGACTCTCGTATTATCATCTCTATCTCCTTTTGAGATGAGGTCGCATTACGATGCTCAGAGGATGATCTTGAACTGCTGGGCTCAAGTGATCCTCCCACCTCATGCTCCGGAATAGCCAGGACAACAGCTGCAGGCATGGCACTGGCTTTATCACCTGTTTTATAGGTAAGGAAAAGCCTTCACCGAAAGGCGGAGTGAGTCGTTCAGAGACACACAGCAGCAAATGGCAGAACCAGGACTTGAACCTGGGCAGTGTTGTCACCACATTAAGTACAGCTCTACCCCGTGCATAACTCCAGGACTCAGTGCCCACCATGCCTGTGGAGAGAAGACCCTTCCGCCAGCGCTGTGTGCTTTGTCTATTGTGCTCCAGGCTCCCTGGAGCCATGTGTCTCAGCCAGCTCTCAGCACGGTCATGCTGTGTGACTAACCACCTTCAAGTCTCGGTGACTTCCAACAAAACGCGTTTATAAACATCATGGGACTGCAAGTCACTGCAGTTCGTCTGCACTTTATGATCGCTGTGGTGTGCCGAGTAGACCTTCAGGATTAGGTCTGAATGAGACAATATAGTGGTGTGAGCTGTGGTGGGAGCACTGTGGTGGGAGCTGTCCAAAGTGTTACAAGCACATGCAGAAAGAGAGTGGCCCATTTTCCCCAGGAAGAATTGGGTATAAAGGGTAACATGCAAGCCGGGCTTTGAAAAATGAGTAGGATCTCAAGTGAAGACAGAGGTGGAGACGGGCATTCTAGAAAGTGGGAACCACCTTTCGCAAAGGCATAGAGGTACGAAGAGACAGGGATGTTTAGGGGATACAGGTGGTTTAGTTTGCTGAGGAATAGGACACATGGACAGGTATGGGGGTAGCAGTAGGCTGGCCAGAGAGGGGAAAGGGTCAGGCCAACAAGCCTGAGAAGCCCTTGAGCTTTCTAAGCTGCAGAGTAGACTGATTAGCTTTTAAAACTTTTTTTATTTTATTTATTCAGGCTTTTTGAGACAGGGTCTCACTATGTAGTTCAGGCTGGCCTTGAACTCACTATGTAGCCCAAGGTGGCCTCAAACTCATGGTGAGCCACCTGTCTCAGCTTCCCTAGTGCTGGGATTATAGGTGTGAGCCCACTTGGCATGACTAGCTTTTAAAGGAGAGGAGAACAAGGGTTAAAGGCAGAGGATGGTTAGAAGATGTCCAGGCAAGAGATATTGTAAACCCGAGGCCAACTGGACCCAGGTTGGAGGTGGAGAGCTGGGTGGGCATGATCCCAAGGTAGAGAGGGGACAGAAGCTCCCAAACACCAAGAGTTCATGCAGTGTGTGACTGAAAAGCAATATAAGGAATATTTCTGTGAGGCTGGAATTCAGTGAAATTCTAGTATAAAGGGAGCATTGTTGAAATTTTTCACCAATAATAGCATCATTAAGATAAATCCATGTCCCAGTTCTTAACCCCAGGTGGGTACTTGGCAGAATCCTCATTATTAGTCAGCTTTTTATAACTGTGAGAAAACACCGGAGGCAGGCCACTTTATAAAGAAAAGAGGTTTATTTTGGTGCACAGTTCTGCAGGTACCAGGTCCAAGGAACAGGGCACTGGCTCTGGAATTGGCCCATGGAGCTGTATCACATCAAGGTAGGAGCATGTGTATATTTCCATCTGTTTTGTAAAACCCCCAGGATTCAACCACGGGGTCTCCACCCTAATGATTTACCTATCTGATCACTCCCTGAGGGTCCACTTCTAAACACCACGGTCAGATTAAATTTCCACTTTCTAATACCATTAATATAAGATTATGGGGATTAAGCTCCTACATGAATAGGGTGGGAAGAAACCATAATCAAACCATAGCACCTCACTTACCCACTTCTTTGCTAAATGTTTACTTGTTGTTTTCCTAAGCCATTCCTTTAGAGGCAGGTATACAGCATGCTGGGTGCCACTAGAGGCTCTGGGAAGCACCTGAGCCCCGGGGCCCCTGCTGGGGTCTGCCCTCTGTGGGTCACAGACCATGTTCAAAGAGCGCCGGTCACGGCAAGTTCTGCATGGGCCCCTGCCAAGTGCAGACAGATAGGCCAGGTGCTGGGTTCCAACACAGTGCTCAGTGTCCTTCAGCAGTGACAGTCAATGCTCAGTACTGACAGGAAGCAGCCTGGGGCTGCATGACCAAGCCAGGCCCCACAGGGAGCCCTGAGGAGTCAGCGGCACCTCACAACCTTTCCCTTCTCTCATCCTGAAACCCGTGCTCCCCCGAGTCGGGCCGCCCCAGCCAGGCCTGGTGCGAGGCCGCAGAGGACACACCTGGCTGGACATGAAGTCCACCCCGAGGACGGTAAGCCACATGGCCAGCTGTCAGGGGAGGAGGGCACACGGCTGGCTGCAGGAGAAGCTGCTTATTTTTAGCACGCTTATTGGCTGGAGGTTTGCAGACCAGGATGCGGCTCCTGCTCCTCGCCGATGCTGTTATTTCTCCCCACCAGAGCTGGGAATTAGTTTATTTTCTAGGCAGCCACCTCAGCAGCTGCCTGCTGCAGCGGCAGGCCCTCGGTAGGTTGCTGTGTGTCTGTTAGTTTTGATTGCCCATATTATGGGGCATGAAATCACCTGGGGTAGGGTGGGGTGTGGGCCTCATGCTGCCCTTGCTGAACTGAAGCTGGAGAGGGGGCAAGAGGCGCCTGCCCAGGGTGCCTCTTGCAGTTCAGGGATAGCAGCAAGGTGACTCCAGCCAGGGGTCCCAGGCTCTCCAGTGCTCCCACGCTGCCCTGTGCCTCACCCCCTGGCCCTGTGGGGGAATTGTAAAAGAATGTATCACAAAGTATGAGGAAAGCTTCAGCTGGGAGAAGAGACCTGGCTTCCACGCTCCTGTCGGGGGAAAGCGCTGGAGGGAGAATTCCTGGCCCCTTGTAGCTTCTGGTGGCTCCAAGTGTTTGGCTTGTCCCTGCTTTCTGAGGGTTCTGTGTCTCAAACATCTCTCTCCTTTTCCTTTCTCTTATAAGGATCATTCGCTGAATTTAGGGCTCACCCTGAATCCAGAATGATTTCATCCCTAGATCCTTCCTAACTTAAATACTGCTGTCATCTGAATATTTGTGTCCCCAAAAATTCATTCATTGAAACCTAATCTGAAATATGATAGTGTTAGAAGTTGGGCCTTGGAGGGCGATTAGGCCATGAGGACGGAGTCCTTGTAAGACACCCCAGAGAGTTCTCTGGCCCTTTCTACCATGTGAGGACACAACAAGAAGGTGCTATCTGTGAAACAGACAACGGTCCTCACCAGGCATGGAATCTACCACCTTTCAAATTTGGATCTCCAGCCACCAGAACTGTAATACATTTCTATTGTTTTTAAGCTATCCAGTTTAAGGTGTTTTTGTTATAGCATCCCAAATGGACTAAGACAAGTAACAATTTAACTACATTTGCAAAGACCTGATTTCCAAGCAAGGTCACATTCACAAGTCCTGGGAGTAAATAACTGCACATATCTCTTCAGTCCACAGCAGGCAGATCCTTTTGGAGATGATTCTTAGTTCTGTCCCGTAGCCACAGTGTGATATGGTTAAAGGGTATGAGGTCAGAGGATACAAGCCTGCTTCCATGCTAGGATAATTACTGTCCTAGTTACTTTTCTCATTGCTGAGACAAAATACCCAACACCCAAAAATGAAGGAGAAAAGGTTTATTTCACACAGTTTATAGAGGTTTCAGTCCATAGTCAGCTGGCTCCCAGGCAGAGTAGCATGACAGAGGGGCATTGCAGAGGAGAAACAGTCCATGGCATACAGGCAGGAAGCAGCAGCAGCAAGCAGCCTGCCTTTCCCTTTTATCCCATCCAGGCTACAAGCTTTTTGCGTGATGCTACCCACACCCAGGGTGAAGCTTCTGTTTTCAGTAAATCTATTCAGCCATGCTCAGAATTATACTAATTCCAATCAGGGGACTGATTTAGTACCATACACCCTTAATCTCAGTATCACACACCCTAGATCCAGCTCTGAAAAACCCCACTTATGAGCACATGAGGCTTTGGGGGACATCTAGATACAAGCCATGACACTTACCTCCTAGTCCTATTGTAAATGAGAAGTTTGGCCAATACTGGAGCCCTGACTGCAAAACAAAGGTTGATATCAAGCTCTTCTTTTCTTCCCCTGTCCAGAAAGCCAGAAAATATGAAGCAATGGGGTTGAATTAAAAAATGAACCTTACAGAATGTGTGCTACCTGGGCAGAGAAAGCAGGAAATAAATAAAGCTGTAAAGTGGGAAGAACTTCAGACCCGAAACCCGTTAAGCTGCTACAGCACCAGGCCTGCTCTGTGGGCAGGGAGCAGAGGGGTGGGCTGACATCAGGGGAGCCCAGAGGGCTCTGGCAAACTCAGAGACCCCCATTTCAGGCCCTTTTCAAACTGAGGTTCTTCCTCGGGGAGCACCCCACTCTAGCATCCTCCCCAATATGAGAAGCCCCCTCCCCAGACATGGGCCCTTTTCTGTCATCAAGATCTGGCAGACATGTCTCATCCCTTAGGCCTCTAGGTGATAGGAGCTAATCCTATGAACAAATTAAAGCCAGTTTGAGTGTTAATGACAGAAACTGTCTGCTAAGCACTTGACTGGACCGCTGGGGGCATACTTTGCATTTTCTCGAAGAAGGGGCCTCAATTTGAAAAGCAGAATCCGGGGTGGGGGGCAGTGCTTGTAAGAATTGAGACAGGCAGTGAGACATATTTTTGACCTAAGAGTCTTTTTCAGAGCTATGGACCCCATCCCATGTGTATTCCCGTCCCCAAAACACACACACACATGTGTGCGTGCCACTGAGTATCCTTGCCTTGAACTGGTGGGGCCTAAGGCCTTGGTGGAAACTGCCCAAGGGACAAGTCTCAGAGTAACAGCATTTCAGATGGGCCTAGGTCATAAAAACATGTTGCAGGCTCTATTTATTACAGTTTCCTCCTATTTTAAAGATGAAACAACTGAGTGACATGGCTGCCCAGGGTCACACACAGTAAAGTGTCTTTGATCGGAGCCCAGGCCTTCTTCTGTCTCTTGAGTTTACCCTCTTCTTATTTAAGAGCCAGTTTATCCATCTCAGTTCAGTGCTATTTCCTCCCTCTGCTTCTACTCTCAAAGCCAGCCATTCAAAAATTGCCTTGGTTTGTGGAAATGCTTTTGAAATAGTTTGTGTGTATGTGTGTGTGTGTGCATGTGTATTTATGAGCATGCATTTTTAATGTATTTGACTGGTTCAGAATTATGGAGTTCATTCTCTGTCTTAGTCTTTCTTCTAGACACTGCTTTTAACTCTTCCATGCTCTATATGAGCAGCAGTTTCCTTCCTGCTGTGCGGCACCCACACTGCTTCCTTTGCTTTTTACCCATCTAGTTTGGCAGGAATGGGTCTTCCATCTCCCACCACAGGCGACAGTGCCATAGATGTCCTCACACCTGTCCCCTTATGAAAGTGTTCCTGAGGACTCCTCCAGGGCATATGCTAGGAGCAGATGTTGAGCTGAAGGGTGAGCATGACCTGTGTTGGCCCCAGAATTGCCATTTCACCCCAAGGCTGGCCACTTGGGTAAACACCTCATCTCCACTACCTTACACAATCCTTCCCATCACGTCATCCAGGCTCCCTGGCCACAAAACAGAGCATGTCATGTAGGTTCTGATGAGCTAAAACCATGAGAAAGAAAAAAAATCTATGAAGTTGCCCTGTATAATAAATATCCAAATCAGCATCATGGATGAACTGTGCCATTCTGCAAAGTAACCAGATCGCTCCAGAGTCCCCCATCTGTGCTGGTGCTGGGGGTCTTTTGTTTGCCGGTCCAGATCACCCTGCTCTGCCCTGCTGTCTTCCTACAGGACAACCTATCTGGCAGCCCACATCAGGCTTCTGGGTGGTAGAGGCCATCAGGAGGCACCAAGAGGAAAGAGCAAGAGACTATCGGGCAGGAGAGTGGAACAGGGATTTATTCCGCTGGCTCCATTCTCCCATCAAAACTTGTCTCATCCCCTGGGCTTTCTTTTCTTGGCTTTTCCAGTGATAAGCCTCCTCTCACAGGACTCTGTCCCTGCCCTTTGTCCCTTCAGGCCTGGGGATTGGAATAGCTCCTCCGTCTACCCCTGGGCAACTGCACCATTTCTTGTGCTTTCCCTGAACTCTGTTTGCTCACCTTTGTGCATCTTACAGAATAGACTGTTACCTGTATCCCACAAGGAACTGGCTGACGATACAGTGTCCAATATTTAAGGGAATACTCGACTGGATAATATTCGAGGACAGTTCCAGGCATTAACCTGCATTTCAAGACAGCTGCCATGTCTTCTGATATATCTGCCTCAAAGTCCCAACAGAAACAGTACCTGGGCCCAGGTCTCCCCTGCAGGACATATGTATCATCAAACTTTCCACTCTCCCGTGTGCCTCCCTAAGTGAGTGACTTCAGGTCCGTGTCACCTCCATTGCCCTCTAGAAATGCCGCGCTCTTCTTTCTGCTTGTTCAGTTTCCTGGATGTCCTCTGCCATAGCCTGGATCCCCTGCCCACGTTATGACTGTCAGAAGATGGTGAGCTCTTGAAACCAGGCGCAGGGTCCCGGGTAGTTGTCACCGTGCCTGTCCCACAGCAGATGCTCTGTATTCGTGGAGTGATTGCTGGCCCTGTGCATTTTCTCCAGACCCACCAGGATCCTCCCTGGACCAGTGAAGAGAGCAGCCAGCATCTACCTCTCTCTACCCCATCTGGACACATGGTCTGTCCCACTTTGGAAGAGTCAGCGACAGGAGGCACGAGACGTGGTTCAGAGATGGAGGGTGCTGAAGGGCTGACACTTTACATAATTATTTCCACAGTAACAATGGTGCTGGGGAAGATGAGGCCTGCTGCCTGCAGGATGGATGGTGTGAGGATGGGTGAGTTATGTTTTCCCAGATAAAAGCACCGATTGCCTATAAACCCTGATTTTGCCTGATGTAAAAGCCACTTTATTGCATATCCAGAAATTACTACCCATATAAAAGCACATTATTGTGATGTAAAAATAGATTTTTATATAATTTTTTTATGCCACCACCTTGTAATTCCTCATTTCCAAGCACCCTGAGATTGCAGTGAGGTTTATTTTTCTCCTTTAATTGTTTACCATGGCATGCCAATTTATGGTGAGATATTCTCCCTGAGATCAGACTAGGGCCAGGGCATAAATATCAGCCATCACTTCATGGCAGGCAGCGTTCTGGGGCACCCAAAATGCCACCAAACAACATCAGTTTCCATGTGATGCCACAGTTCAGGGGGTTGCTGTGGTTTCATATACTCACCTGTGGTGGGCTGATACGGTCAACTTGAACAGAAGCGCCCAGCTGGACTGAGTTGGTAGGTTCTGGGTGTAGAGGATCCACCTGAAGGTTGTTGCCGACACAACAAGAAGGAGCACGGGAGCAGAAGATGGGAGGCGGCTGTTTCCCAGGAGAAGCTCTGCTGCGGCTGGTTCTCCTGAAGGGAACTCAGCTGTACTCGTTGCAAGACGAGCTCGGGGCCTTGCTGTTGTCAAGAAATGGCTGCTGTTCGCTTCGGGGGAGCTCTGGTCTTCATCTCCACCGTGAGTGTCCTACCCTGGCTCTAATATAGATTTCTTCAGCCTTTTAGTGCAGACAATGACTTACATGGGATATTGCTGTGGGCTCTCAGCCCTTGATTGGATCTTTCGGGTCTCCAGTGCATAGATAGAGGTTCTGCACTTTTCCTGCATTTGGCCTGTGTGTGTGTGTGTGAATGTTGAAATTTATAAATATCTTGTGTTATATCTGCTCTCCTGCAAACCATTGACTCTAGAGAAGTAACTAATACATTACCCAAAAGCCCTTCAAAAAAATCAGGAGGCAAGGGACTCTGTCCCTTCCCATGTGCACTAACTAGCGAGGGTGCAATAGAGCCCCGTTTCTCTAGTCTCTGCTTGCTGGAATGTGGCCAAGGAAAGCTCAATGCTGGGCTGTTTATTACGCTGGCTGGCCCGACCCACCGGGTTCATGGAGCTGGCCCTCCACTGTTCCCTCATCATATAGGGACTTCACCCGGGAAGCTTCCCTGGCAGAGCTTTGACCTTTCCTACATTGACTTCCTTTGCTTGGGCCCCCTCCCAAGTGGACAGCCCACACATTCTTACCTAAGGAGAGAGGAATGAGTGTCCCCACTTCAGAAAACCCTCCCTGGTGGGTGGCTGCTCACTGGGCTGCCTCCCTGCTGCAAGGAGCAAGACTCCTGATGCCCCTGGCCCTTCAGAGGCTGCCCTCACTTAACGACAGAGAAGGGTCACTTCCCTGTCTTTATAGGTAGGATGGTGGGAGCTATAAGCACAGCACAGAGCAAGTCGAGGGTGGTTTCTCTCCATCCAGAGCCCTTAGCTGCCGTTCCCTTCTGGCCTGGATCTGGGGCCTTCTCTCCACTCCTGGTCCCCAAGTCTGCACCCAATCAAGTTGGAGTGCCTCTGCCTGCCAACCAAGAGCTACCTGACAACGTCTCAAAGATGGTCAGCTGGTGGGTTAGTGGGGTGCTCCTCCTCCAGTGGCAGCGCTGGGTACCTCGGGTGATGAATAAACATATGAGACAGTGTTTAGGTCAGTGGTTCTCAAACTTTAATGTGCCTTGGAGTCACCTGCCAGACTCCAGAGTTTCTGTTTCAGGCGATCTGAAAGGGCCGGAGAATGTGCATTGTAACCGAGCTTCCCAAAGTGAGGCTGAAGCCGCACCAGCTGTTTATGTGTATTTGTGTCACCCTGAGGAAAGGGGGGTTACTGAGACTTCCTTGCAGTGTAGACCAATGGCAGACGGAAGGCAATCTCTGCTGCGTCACGGTTCATGGGACCCGGTGGGGAGAATGGAGAGAGGAGCGAAGTAAGAACAGGTGATAAATCCTGAGACGCCGGGTGGGAGGGACTGCGGAACAACCCGGAGACTAAGTCATGGGGAGTCAGAATCCGCGGGCCTCTGGAGTCCCAGAGAGTGCTGGCTCCCAGCTCCGCGGCGCCTGTAGACGCAGAGGACCCGGCCTCGCGCCCCGCTCCGTTCCGAGCCAGCTGCCCCGTGCGGCCCCGTGCCGGGATATGGTCCCAGGACCTGCGGCTCCCCGAGCAGAGGTGGGGCCAGGCCGATGTAGGCCGGTTGCTCCGGCAGCTCCCAGGCGCGTGCAGCACTGGGGTGGGGGTAATGGGGTGTCCTCCCCCGCGTCTCCCAGCGGTCATGTGACGCCAGCTCCTTGGTGAGTGAGTGACGAGCAGGCTCCCTCCGCGGCCCGTGGGAGCCTCGCGCGCGGGTGGCCTGCGGAGAAGGAGGCGGGCTGTGGACGAGGCGCCAGCGGGAGGGCCCGGATTTCAGCCTGGTCCTTCTGCTGACTAGACCTACAACTTTGGCTCAATCGCTTCCTCTCCTCGGTTCTCGTGTGTTCATCTGTAAAATGGGGGGGGAGTAGAATGGGGACGGTGATTTCCGGTACTGAGGCGTGGATGATTTATGACGTGGGTGGGAAGCATAGAGAAACTCCTGCACAGACCATACGTGACCCCGTAACCTTTGCTCGCTACCCGGCAGCAGGTGCCTCGCAGCTCCCCTGTTGACAGGTTACTAGTAGCAGGGCATGCACTACTGCCTCACCTCGGCCCCTCGGGGGCCCTGTCTCCCGAGCATGGGTGTGGTTGCAGGGATCAGAGTCCCCTCTGCAATCTTGGACCAGGACAAGACCCTGGACCACAGCAACCCAACCGAAGTACGCAGACATGTGACATGCTTGGCACAGAGCCCGGCAGTGGGAAGAGCTCCATGGATTCTGCCGCGTGGGTAATGGGAACCTGAGCAGCCCTGAATTTCGCCAGGCCCTGTCCTGTCCCTTCAGCGCGGTTGGCAGATTTAGTAAGAGAAGAATCAACCTAGAGCAATACAGGGTTTGAGCATCGCTCTTTTCCAACAAGTAAACGCTGGCCACGGTTCCCCAGACCACCCTGTTCAGATCAAGTCCTGCCTAGTCTTGGTGGGGAAGTGAGAAGGGGCGGCCTCAAATACTGGGGTGCCTTGTTCCTCCCCCTTTCTTGATCTGGCCCTGTGTAGTACCCTTTGCCTGGAGTGAGCTGCACTTCACTCACTCATTCATTCATAATCCTTTGCTGAATACTTGCTGCTAATTGACACTGTGCTGGGGGCAGGGATATACAGATTAAAGCAGGGATGTCTTCTAGAAGGTAATTTTTAAATGGTGCAAAAAGTCCCTCCCTCATAGGGCTACCCATACAATGCTTAGCCCAGTGCAGGGCACACAGACCTCTAGCTGTCACTCCCACTGTGGTATGAGGGATCACAGCCCAGTGAACTTGTCCTCTGCGAGTACAGCTCTGACAGCAAGCGCTCTGCTGGCCTTGGCACTCCTGGGTCAGGTCATCCTGCACTCATGCAGAGTCTGGCTCCTTCCTCAGATTTCTGGCTCTATGTTGCACGAGTTGTGTTCTCTCCCTGCCTCTGAACTCAGGCCTTGTTGGACCTCCCAGACTCCCTCTATGGGGGCCAAGTGGACTCCTTTACCTGCCTAGCTCCTGTGGTAGCCTTGTGCCTGAAAAGGGGGTGAGACAGGCTAGCTCTTCATACCATGGGTCTGTGCACAAAGTCCCTCCTGGGAGCTTGGCAGAAATGTGGATCCTTAGCCTTGCCCCAGATTGACGGATCAGAATCTGCATTTTAACAACAGGATCCCCAGAGATTCATAAGCACATTAAAGTCCAAGAAGCTGCTCCATGGCCTGCTGACCTAAAAAGGCTGCCTCTCGCCCCTGCCACCCAGAGAAGGGAAGGGCCACCTTTAAGAAATGCCCACAGCCCAAGGAGTTCGGCCACCTCCAGGTTCAGAGCCTTAATGTCTTCCTGCTTCTAAAAGAACTTCCTTTCCTTAGGGGCGTCTCCCTCCCCAGGAAAATGTCTTGCTGAAGTTTACTGGGTTCAAATATCTGCAGGTGACATCTGTTGACAGGCAGGGCCTTGATAGGCTCAGCTGTGGTTCTTGGTCTCAGCACGTTGTAGGCACTCACCTCCCATTTACTGAATTGCAGTGTATTCTTGGCAAATGGCACACAACAGCAGTAACAGGGCAAGAGCTGACTGGGCTGGCACAGCTGCCCAGAGGGAAGTTTCCAAGTCTTTTTTGCACTAGAAACTCATGCCTGCTGTCAGGATGCTGCGCTTCAACAGTTAGAATCTGGAACCCTCTCATGAAGACAAGCACAGCAAATATATGGGGCCCGTATGACCATCCCCCTTTCTCTCACGGTGGGTAGACATCAGTAATTGATTACAGCTGACCTTCTGGCATGCCCTTGGAGCCCTTTCTCACCGCACCTGGGGAGCCACTATCAATCCATCAGACATGGCGCTGTTTGTGAGCTTTGCCCTGGGTATTCCCCTGGGAGCTGCCCTCTGCAGATCAGGCCGAATGCGCCATACAGCCAGGCTGGTGTCCAAGGATGTGCGGCTCCACTTCCAGTCAAAGTACCCAGAGTGGATGTGCTGCTGTATTTTGAGGAGTCCCAGACTCGCCTTTGCCCACACAGGTCGCTCTGACTAGGGGTCAAGATCACAGCTATGTCCTGTAAGGTGGGTCTCCGCTCACTTTTCCACATTCCTGCTTTATCTCCTCACATCCAGTATAATTTCACCTCTCCATATCTCAGGCACTTTGTCAAATAGGAATGCCCCCAATAACCACGTTTTTGAGCATGGCCCTCAGACCCCGGAATTTTGGTGGACGGAGGGTTAAGGAAGCATCCCACTGGTGTCAGCATTTCCGCCTGGCATGGTGCCTTGAGCCTGGGGGACTCTCTGCACAGCTCAGCTCTGGCCTTGCTGCCGGGAAAAACCTGAGCTCATTTCTCCTTTCACAGCCAGAGTCCTGGGTTTAGCTGGGGCTCACGTGTGCATGGTTCCCATAATTGCTGAGGCAGGAGTGTGGTCTTGATGCTGGCATGTGAGGACCCAGAACCTCTGGCGTGGGGCTTCCTACTGTGGGTGTGGCACACTGCTGCACACTTCCAGCACTGCTCCTCCAACTGCCCCTAAAAGGACCTTCTTGAGAGTCACATCTGACCCGGAGGGACTCATTTTCTGCTGCAGAATCAGCAGGTCAGATCTGCTAATAGAACGGTTGCTGTGAGATACAGAGACAATCCCTACTATTTTTCCTTCTGCCTGCCAAGTCCAGATTTTAGGTGCCAGGGAAGGTGTCCACATGTGGCATTCCTCCCTGCCAAGTGCAGCATGGGCATATGCCCTCACTAGTCATGTGGTCAGACTGCTGTCTGCTGCTGTCTCCAGCACTCAAGCCATGCCTGACACATGGCAGATCACAGAGCACTTGGGCTGTTGGCCTCAGTAGGATGACTCCCAGGCTAGCCAGATGGAGGACCCAGCCCTGCCCTGGGTGTGCAGGACTCGCACCTTAGAGACAGCCTGAGACTCAGCCCAGTGACCTTGGCTCCCTCTACCGCCTCTCCTCTCCTCTCAATATCCTGGTTTCAGCTTCTGTGTGTTCGGGGTTGGTAACATCATCACTAGTTCCTTTCACCAAATAGTTCTGGGCCACATTAACTCCCACCAAGCAGGCTGGGGACTGGATCCAGTACAGGTGGGCTGACTGCACTGTCTCCCCTTAGTTCTACTCTGAGCCCTGAGTCTGTGCAGGGTCCTGTGTGAAGGGTTTTTAAATGCTTTACTGAATTCTTGTACTCATCTTATGAGGTGGGCATTTCTATTGTTTGCCTTTGGTTTACAGATGAGGAACTATCCTTGGAGGCTATTTAGCTCACATATGGGCCCTGAGCCAGTATTTGGCATGCTGGACACAAACTCAACCCATCTGCCTTCAGAGGACATCCTTGACCCCTATACTGCGTGGCTCTTGGAGAGAAACCTCCTTTCTGAGGCCTCTGCCAGTGTCAGCTCAGACTATGATGAATCTGGCAGACAGACACCTACCTACCTACCTACCCAGTCTGACCGCAGCCTAAGGCTCAGCAAGACAGTCTGTGACACCCACACTCTGACCACCCACCGGGTGCAGGGCAGCTGAGAGAGGCGGCTAACTTGGGCTTCCCTCTACTGTGGGACACTTCTGACTACCAGTGAGCTGAGTGTGTGAACATGGACCCAAGCCCGACAGAGAAACACTGTTTAGATTAACCCTTGGCATCTAATCCTTGCACACAATTGGGGAGAGGAAGTGTTAAGGAAACAAGATCTGTCCCCAGGCCACATTCACTTGGTCCAGACTTGGGGCATTTGGGTGGCAGCAGGAGAAAGCCATAGATCAGCCCCAGAGGGGCCTGGCCTATTCTCTAGGCCCAGGAAGTCAGCTGATGCATATAGATTGAGGCCACTTGCTCACTGAATTGCATCAATAGTACCCACTCCCTGGGCACAGTGACTGGGCCTGAGGCCTTGACTAATGACTCCATGGAGCTGGAATGATGGATCAGCATTTCCAGGCCCTTTGGCAGGCCTCAGGGGCCCTTGTCTCCTGCTGGCCTTGTGCAAGGTCCTGAGATGGTGTGGTGAGGCTCTGAGGCCGCATGCTCTCCAGTGCCAACTCTGACCCCAAGCTTGGGGGCTGTGGCAAAAGTCCCTAGTGACTGTGCAGTGCCATCACTTCCCCAGAACTGTTTTGGGAGAAAGTGAAAAGACTAGCACTGAGGACAGCCAAAACTATGGTGACAAATATAAAAATGATTGTCATTTTTGCAAGCATGGAGCTTTCTGAGATGCTGATGTTCTGTGACTTAGTAGTTCATGAAGAGTATAGATGTTTAGAAACCCACAAGGATAGGTGTAAGATCTGTGCGCCATCCTGAGTTGGACCTCAACCTGGAAAGGAGGTGGGGGCTTGGCGTCGAGGGTCTTCTGTAGCCCTATCGGCTCTCCCCACCCCTGCAGTTCTCCCGTGAGGCCGGGGAAGACAAAGTCTCTAGTTCTGTGCCACACACTCGGGACACAGGCAGCCTGCTCCCAGAGTCCCACCAGCTTGGAGAGCGCTTTGCTCAGTGCAGCCCCTCGAGGCCCATTCTTCATCAGGCAAGTTGTTGAAGTTGTTCCCTCATCCTTGAAACTTCTACAACTCCTAGGAAGGATGATGCGCTCCTCCTGAGACTTCTCAAACCACCGCACCCCCCACACTCCCAGGAAGCCTCTTCCTTTGAGCTCTCACACCATGTAAACTTAAATGATATAATGATCATCTAAGGTCCTGCCTCCCTGACCAAGTCATAGAACATTCCCACTAACATGTCTCCCCAGCATCCTTCCTTATCCCAGAGAAATCTGTGATTGCCTCCTTGCTCTTGCATTTTATTACCCAGGTGTAGGATGTCCACACACTTTAGTCTACTCAAGGAGAAGCCAGTTTCCATCTGTGGTGCAAACACACAGATTTAACAAGGTCCCTTTTCAATCTCAGAGACATCCTGATTTGGATCTTATGTGATCACTTAACATATCTGTATACCTAAGCAGTGCATACTTGCTTTTACAATGTATAAAAATGTAATATGAGATTAAGTTCACTGAGAAGTGCTTTATTCACTCAATGTTATTTCTAAAATTTCTTTGTGGTGTTTTGTGACTGCAGTACAGCTCATTCCGTTGTGTGGTTACAGTCTGCCATGTCTGTTGTGCCCAGTTTTTCTTGGCAGAAACAATGCAGACTCCGGGTGAGTGTCTTGACGTGCAAGCAGCCCTTGGCCCCAGAACCAGGAAGGAATTGCTGGGTGGTGGGGGAGGCACACAGTCAGCTTATCAAGCTGACATCATAGCATTTGTTCATGCATCTGTTAGCTCCACCTGGCCAGGATCTGTGTCCCCAGAGACTGTGAGCCCCAGGAGGCTCAGTATTGTTCCCCTTTCCTTAGCCGCTAGAACTGGAAGCTTAGGAAATGCTGAGTGCCCAAATGTTCAGAGGACTGTGGGTGGCTTGGGACAGACCCTAGATGTTGCTGCTGGCTGGGCAGCAGGAGTGGTTGGAGTTTTATATGTGCTAGTTCCTGCAATAGCTCTGCACAAATTAAGGGTGTTGAGAACATGCTGTGGCTTGAAATGTTGTGCTTGGGCTCTGGTCCCGCAGCAGGATGAGCTGCCTCCTCTGAGCTGGGACAAGGGCACTCTTGCCTCTTTCAACTGGGTCAAGACCCCAGCTTGCCCTAGGTGAGTCCCTGAGGGCCAGGCCCACCTGAAAGAGACACCCACCAAGGTGAGAGCTATGATGGAGAAAAAAATCGCAGGCCTGGGGCTAGGAGATCTGCTTTCTATTCCTGGCTTTGCTGGGTGATCTTGTGCAAGTCACTTTATCTCCTTTTGCATCTTGTAAAATAAGTCGGGACAGTGATAGCTAGCTAATTCTTGAACTTGAGAATTCATCCGAACCACTCAGGAAGCTTGCTGAAGTACAGACTCCCAGGTCCCAACTCGCAGGGAGTGAGGCAGTTGAATCTAGATTGGAACCTAGATACGTATATATTTATGTGATGATGAAAGAAAAAAGAGCATGAGAAATGCTCACATATGGTGAAAAAAATTCAATAGTGCTTCCCACTCCCAGTAGTGCTACCTACAGGCAACCACTTTTAATCATCTGTTTTTGATCTTCTGGGGGTTACAGTCTTATTGCTAAACAATGCAATAGTTCTTGTTTTATCCACTTCAAACATTACCCATTGTCTTCCTGCTATGATAGATGAATACTTAGCTCCTTATCCCACCCTCACTCTCCATATAGTTCTGGCAGCTGTAGTTTAATGAGCACCCCAGGTGATTCTGATGTAGTGGGTCTGCCAGTCACATTTTGAGAAGGACTGCCGTAAGGAGACTTCTCGCTAGAGACACTGTTATTCCTTTAGCTCACCTTAAGCCTCCAGTTCTTCCACTGTGGTGCAGGGGCTCAAACCCAGGGCCTCGCACATGCTAAGCAACAACTCTACTGCTGAGCTCCACCCCAGCACTGGTGCCTGGTTCTTCTGTTTGGCTTCTAAATTGCTGATAGGCCCTTTCCCCACCTTTGCAACTCTGGAAGCTGAGTCCAGGAGTCACGTTGGCAACCATGCTGCTTTGGTTTTGTGGGGGATGGAACAAACTGTCCTGCCCAGTCATACTTTTCCTTTCCATCAGGTGTCACCTCTTGTCTCCTATATTTAGGATCAGCAGATTTCTCCTTTAGGGACTGGCATGGCTCTGGCTCTAGCAGATTTTTGAGCTGAGTTCTTTGTAACACTCAGGTGTGGTATCTTTGCACAGAGGCACATACAGAAATGAGAATGCCATACTGAACCACATGATGAATCTCAGACACATCAAGTGACAGAAGCAAGCATACTGGAACATACACTGTGTGAGTCCAGTTAGGTAAAGTCTGAAACCAGGCAAAACTGAAAACCAAAAACCAAACAAAACCAAAAGCACAAGACGACAGACAATTCATTGAGTGGGACAGAAGGCAAGAGAGGGTAATAGCGACTGGGCAGGGTCTGGTGATGCTTTTTTGGTGCCATGCTGTTTATGTGGGTATGCTCACTTTGGGAAAACGTGAGCTGTGCCCTTATAACTTGTGTACTTTTCTGAATGTCCACCTGTCACAAATGTCCTCCCCAGGCAGCCGGGGAGGATAGAGATGGGCCCTTGCCTGTGTGGTGAGAGGGGCGGGCAGCGGAGCCCAGATCCTGGCCATCTGACAGATTGCAGAGCTCCAGCATGGCACCCTGCAGAGTGACATGGCCCGCTGGGTCAAGGAAGCAGCTGGAGAAGAGGGCCAAACATGTTTCTCAGGAGGGACAGCAGGATACCAGGAGACCAAGACTCATGTGCCATCTTCCCCACCCGCTAGCAGCCGAGCTGTCCTGGGGGGGGGGATGGGCCCCCAGCCGCCTCCCCAGGCTGCTGGCCAACCTAGTGTAAATATTATTGCACTCCTACGCATCTGAAGGACGTTAATTATTAAAACACATGCCACCCAGGGTAGTGCACTGTAATTAGGTTCAAATTAAATTAGCATCCTCTTGTAATTAGGACATCAATAACCACTCTTGAGGCACCAGCTCTCTAGCCCCTCCCTCTTGCTTCCCAACATGGGCAAATGCAAGAAAAGGGGTCCATTGACTCTCTCCCCAGGATGCGGAAATAATCAAACCAATAAATAAAGTGAGGCAGCTCCATGAGCCCTTTCCACCGTCTTCCCTACTGGTCCTTCATGTAGCAGAAAGATGACGAGAGTTGCTGGGGAGGAGCCGCAGGCATCAGCCACCCACGGTGGCTACCTCAAAACCTAGTCTCTGCTATATCGGCCCTCAAAGTCCTGGGAACTCCCAAACCCTGAACAGAAATGCACAATGCTTTTCTGCCATCTGTTAGCCCAGCTCTTCCCCTCCTTTGGGAAGCTTTACCAGCCACCTGGCCAAGAGGCTTGGTCCCAAGACGTCCCGGAGGCATTGGCCACTGCCGTGGCTTATGCACATTATGGCATCTGCTGCCTTCTCACCAAGCCCACCGGCCACTTGAGGGCCTAGAAATGGCCTTGGTACTCACCAGCCCAACACTGTGCTCAATCCTCGTCTGGTGGAAGCACAGATGAATGATTTTGTTGTTCAACTGGAAAGATGGACAGGGAAGCAGAACCCACGATCCCGAGGCCAAGGAATAAGTTATGTAATTCTAGGGTCAGGAAGAACCCAGGGAGGCCGTTTCGCTGTGACTTCACGTGCTGATACTGACTGGACAAGCACAGATAAAGACAGACACTGCCAATGCACACACACCATCCGAGTGTTTCCTTCAGTTTTGTGCCCTTAGCACGTGGCTTGCCTCACCTTGGTTCCAGACTTGCCCAGGACAAACCTCAAGAACTCAACAGATGTGATAGAGAGGAATAGCATGCTGGGACAAACATCAAACAAGCAGAGGCAGTGCCTTCCTGCCTGGTGACTGCTCTGACCTTTGTCTAAACCAGCCCTGGAAGAGAAAGGAAATAAGAAGTGGGAAGGTGCAGGCATAATTTCAATGGGAGAACTAAGGAAGGCTTATCTTTGCATGCCGATGTAACCAAGGCAACTGTTAAGACACGGAGATGATTTCAGACCCTTTGACAAAAGAGTGGGCTGGCCCCTTGCCCCTCTGCCAATGGCTGGTCATGAATACACAGCGCCCTACTTCTTGGCTTTACCAGGAGCACCTTGGAGGTAGAAAAATGAGATGGGCATTCTTTTCTCCACGGATGAAACGTAAATGAGAGGCCGTGGTGAGAGCGAGCTTGGCTGCTGGGAACAGGAGAGGTTCTCCAGGAGTGGGGATGATGGAGAGACTCACATGAGTCACCACCACACTCCTGCTGACTTGGTGGACCCCCGAGGGGTGCACACAGTCATGGGGAATGCAATTCAATGGCCTGTAAAGGATCTGACCCAAGGAGCACAAACAGTTGCTCAGATCACCCCAAGGGGCTGCAGGTAGAACCATGGGGCTTAGAAAGGAAGGGAAGCTCAGCGGTTATTGTCCGAAGTGACTCCACATTATCTGTCCTTGGGTCTTCTTACTCTTACCACCTCTTCCGCATGGGCACCCTGGGTCAGGAGGGAGAACTGGCCAGCCAGGCCTACTACCTTCACCGATGCCCCCACTGCCAAAACTGAAGGAGCAATAGTATGTGGCAGCTTGAAGCATCACCCAGATCAGAATGTCAGAGTGGAAGGTGTGCTACCGGTTTCTGCAGTGTGTGCGTGCGGGAGGGCCAGGGCCACGTGGATGAAGTGGGTGAGGAGCAAGAGGCCAGACACTGGATGCCCAGAGGGTGATGACCTCATCACATGCCCACTATTCTCTGTGCATTCCCTATGTGTGTGTGTGACAAGCTCGTCACTGTATACCATGTGGCTGCTGGGGGTGGGGGGGGCAGTCAGTCTTCTCCTTCATAAGCTAGAAGTAGCTCAGGGCCAGCCCTCTCTGGAGACTTTTGGGCAAGCTTGTCAGACGAGAGGTCCTCCCCACTAGAGGCCTGGATCCCTCTCTCAGGGTGGCCTGTCCTTCCAGTTCTAGTCTCCAGTGAAGAACAAGAAGGCCTTGTTCTTAACCGGCTAATCCTGGTCCCTGCATGAGGTGGGGAATTCACCTCTCTCTCCTCCCCAGTTCCCTCTGGGCTCCTTGCTGGGGCTTCTGTGCTGTGGGCACACTCACAGAGTGGGGACAGTGTGGCCACTGCTGGCTGAGTTGTTCTGGGTCTCTAAGGTCCTGGAGGGAAGCCAGGTGCAATGAGTCCAAAGAGATGTCCAGTCTTCTGCATCAAGGCTGTGATGTCAGGGAGCACCCACCACGCCACAGGAGCTGCTCATGGCTCCACCATGACATTAAGGGCTGCAGACAGCATGTGCTATTTTATTGGGCCTTGAAAGCTTTAAATACAGAATGGGCTGATGAGGAGGCAGATGTAGACACGCTGGCATCTGAGAATGGACATATCAGAGAAACCACATAATCAACAGTTGGACAGAGCTGGGGAAGGGCAGTCTGGTGTAGAGGTGGGTGCCGGCTGGCAGTTGGCCCTGGGTGTCAGGATTACCCCTTCGCTAGAACAAAGTCTTTCATGTTTCTTCCTGATTTGAGGACAATTTTTTTTTTTTTTAAAAACCACAAACTCCCAAATAAAAATACAAAATCAGCTAGGAGAGACTGGACAGCATTGCTGTCATTCCAGAAGATGATGGCCAGCTCACAGGACGCCTTGGGCGCCCCTACCCCAGCTCTGATGCCGCCTTACAAGGCTTTTCCATATACTCAAGCAAAGGTGAACCCCATCTACACCCTGCGTTGAAAACACCCTCCCGACAGAGGAAGAAATACTGGTGTGAGCGGTGCTGGGGGCCAGGCACGGTTCTCCTTAGCGGCTGTAACCAAACTCATCGGCGTCATCCGCTCGGAAGTCTCCATAGCGCCACAGGTTCAGCTGTGAGAGCAAAGAGAACAGGGATCAGGGATGCAGGGCCAAGCCCTTCAACTCGGCGCCCTCTGGAGGCTGAGGCGAGAACTCACCCTGGCGCTCTTGGCTGACTCCTGGGCGTTCAGGTATTCTGTGATCTGCAGGGCCAGAGAAGAAAGGGACTGGTGAAGATAGTGTTTTCAGAGCAGCCAGCTGAACACACAGCCGCAGGTGTGTGCGTCCAGCCCGTCATTCCGCATCTGTGCAAATCCTCCCATACTCTGAGCCCCAGTTCCCAACTCCAAAGTGCACAGGCATGCTGTCTGGTCTTGGGATTCCACGATTCTTTGCGCTGGCTGCTTCATGTATCTGGAATGTTCTTCCCTTCATGTCCACAAGGCTACCTATTCTGTCCCTTCATGGCTTTCATAAAGTATCACCTTCTTAATTCAACGCAGCTTCAAATGGCCCCATTTACAATTACCTCCCACTCCTGATCCCCTTCACTCTGCTTCTACTTTTTTTCTTTTTCTCTTGCCCTTATCATCTCCTAGCATTAAGCAGGGAGGGGATGCTGTGGCTTCCCACTGATACATGGGAGGACTTAAGTGAATGTGTGCTGAGTGCATGAATAAAGGAATAAATACATGGTGGTTGTCTGCCCCAGGGACTGAGGCAAAAGGAATTCCTAAACACCAGATACACTGTGGGTAACTTCATGTGGGAACAGTAAGATTCCAGTTCTGCAGGGAAACTGAAGCCAAGCTCCTAGGTACCATCTGAGACAACTAGGGGTCTTTGGGGAGGGACTAGGGGTCCGGCTTCTCTCAAGACACAGTAGCAATTCACACCTGTGTCTTCTTTCAAAGAACCACTGATGGGCTGATGATGGTTTGCCAGCCACCAACCCACCACATAGGCCTGAGGCAGCAAGAGGTGTGGCCAGGAAAAGGGAAAGCAGTGGGCTGAATGGAGTGGGTAGAATGGAGAGAATATGGTTTCCCCATCTGCCACTTCCTGTGAGGAGGACCTGGGAGCCATCTGCTGCCCTCTGGTCAGGTCAGCCTTGGGACAGCAGCACTGGTCTTGGAGTACTGGAACTTCCCACTGACCTGCCCCCCTCACATATTTTCCTCAGCTGGAGGGGAGGACTAGCCTGCCATGGGGCCTTGATGGGTGCTTAAGGGGAGTTTCAGGAGGGACTCAGAAATGGCACTGAAGTGGAAGGGCTGCCTAGCACCCATAGCCCAAACTTAATATTAAAATAACCGAACAGGGCAGGGCATGCCCCAGTATGGGGCACCTGGCCATAGTTAACGCCAGAAGCAAGGCAGCGAGCACTCCATCTGATAAGCAGAAAGAAGGCCCCTTCCCAAGGCTGACTGTCCCATCTCATCACCAGGGGTGCTTTCAGGCTCCAAGTCCCAAGACTCTCTGAGCAGGATGGAAGGGTAACCACAAGACTGTCCTTCTAGCCCTTCAGTGTTATCTCCTGTTCAACTCAGGCTCTGGGTGCTAGCACTTGGGAATTGTAGGTTAGAGAAGAGAATGTGACGGGGAAGGACAGACAGTCTTTGACCCTCTCCATGCCACCCCTGGCAAAGCTTCCTAGCCTGTCACCTGGGGGTACATGTGAAGGGAAACTTTCCGCTCTAGTTTGCAGCTACATTCTCAGCCAAACGCACAGCCAATTAATTTGCGATGTAATTAGATTTTTTTTTTTTTAAACCCCAACAACCCAAATCCATTATCTTTCCCCAGCAGGACCAGCAGGGTGGTAGATTCCCTGCTCCCTCACCAACTCTGGGTATGGTCCCCACTCCCCCATCTGTGACGGTGCTCATGGTGGGGGAGGTGCTGGGGACCTGGCCCCACAACTGGGGCTCCCCCTCCACATCACATACCACTTTCTGGAACTGTTTTTCCTTGCGCACTTCCACCATGACCAGCCCCTCCTTCACTAGGCCCAGCCCCACATCGCCCTTGGAATCAGCGAACTGCAGAGTGACGTGGGGGCAGCTGGCGCTCAGGTGCTCCACGTTGAGCAGGCACTGAGTGTTCTGGATATCCCGGACCACGCTGTCCACGGCATCTGTGCGCGCATCCTCCTGGGAAGGGACACAGCCGTGTTCATAAGAGGGTTTGTGAAAGCAAGCTAAAAACAGCCACCTGGGCCTTAGGTCTTGTCTGTAGACCTCCAAGGAAGTGTGGCCAGGAGGGACCTGTGACGTGCTTCTCCTCAGGCCCTAATGCGGGGGACAGACCCTGGAGAGGAAGTACCCCTCCCCTCCCGCATCTGCACTGGAGCAAATTTTCTCTAACCCCTCTGCCCCCACCCACATTTCCTGTGTCTCTGAGGAAGAGTGGCTTTTCCAACGAAAGTAACCCTCTGCTGGTTGCCCTGGCCTCTCTCATGTCTTACCTCTGGCAGTGTTGCTTCAGCACAATGACCCCACCACATCCCTGTTTCTGACTTTGTTGGCATCTTGGGCTCTTGCCAGTGAGGTCTCCCCATCCTCACAGACTTCCCCTTGACCTATTCTGTGATACTTGTCCCCACAGATGTTGTGGTCTCTCTTCTTCCCTCTGCTACATTTTGTGAAAAGGTAGGAAAGAGTCCCTGGCGCTACCCGCCTTTGTTGTCAGTGCTAGCTACACTGTTTACCTGCTCTTGCCCGGCACACCAGGCACCTCCTCAGACAGGCTCTCTCCTTCTGGAAACTGGGGGACACCCGAGTCTTTTCCTCCTACTACACACTCTGCTCTCCTCTATCACATCCTCTATATACTCTGAGTAACCGTCTACATTCCTATGTTTTTTTTTTTTTAATTTTAACGGTACATTTTAGATGTACATATTGATAACATTCATCATAGGGAATTTGTACCTGTACATGATATATCTTGTTGCTTCTTTTGTTCCCATTCCCTTCCCCTCACCCTCTCCTCCCTCCCTATTTACAAAAGCTTTGTTTCCATTTTTTCCTTCCATTTATTATTTCTCATTTCTCTTGTCCCTCTGTTCCTTTCCCCCTCCCTTGTTCCCTTTCCCATTTGGACATTTTCTTCCCTTTCCCAGTATAATACATTTTAGTCTTTATTTACACTTCAGTTTCTCACACCAGAGAAACTATGTGATATTTAAACATGTGTGTCCGATTTATTTCACTTAAGAATATGGTCTCAAGATGCATCCGTTTACCTGGAAATATCTCAAGCTTATCATTCTTTATGGCAGAGTAGTACTCCATTGTATACAAAAACCACATTTTCTTAATCCATTCTGCTGTTGATGGGAATTTGGGCTGCTTCCAAGATTTAGCTATTACAAACTGTGCTGCTATAAACATGGGTGTGCATATATCCCTGCGGTATAATGATTTTAATTCTTTTGGGAAGATACCAAGAAGTGGAATAGGTCACCCCTTTACTGCTGCCATGTGTCTCAATGGCCCTGAAGTGGCCATCATTGTCTCCAGTGTGGACTGTTGGAATCACCTCTTGACTAATCCTTCCGGTCCTTCCCATTTACAATGCCTCAAGAACTAACTTTCGGAAACAGATTTGACTGTGTAATGTTTTGGCTGAAAATGCTGCCACTGCCTTTCCTGCCTGCAATACAGAGAATAAATTGGGAATATCGTGGGGAGACAAGCACATGATACGCAGGCCTTAACTTCTCTTTCCCTTCCCAACTCCTGCCACTGCCCTCAAACCTTCTAGTACCCAGCTGTTGTGGCCTGGTCTCTGACAAAATGCTCCCCAGCTCACCAAGCCTGCTCATTTCTCAAGAGCTAGCCGAAATGCTCTCCTGTCACTGCCTCTGTGGCACCCACCATCCCTCAGTCTCCATGGTTGGTCAGAGTTAATCACTCCCATCTCCCAAGTCCTGTCACTCATGGTCTCTTGCCAGCTGTGAAGGGTGCAGCACTGGCGGTCAAAGCACAGTCGCCTTTGGAAGCAGAAAGATGTCTAGACTCACGTCTTGGGGCACCTGGATGAAGGCAAAGGCATACTCCGTGGCTTGAGCTGGCAGCACACGCGTGCTGAAGGCAGGTGGCAAGGTACCCAGGCGAGTAGACGGCAGGATCTCTCTCTGTAGAGGAGGCACCAGGACAACAACATCACTTAATTGCTTGGTGCCCCCTGTTTTTAAGGACCACCCTCTGTGCCAGGCCTCTGGGAATTTCAGTGACGGGCCTTCCCTGCTTGCCCCACACCATGGTTCCACTGACCACAGGCTTCACCAGCAGTGACTCGCACCTTCTCACTGGGCCCAGTGCTGGTACACCTGATGGTTCCCGTAAAAATAATCATGGTGATATGTGGACACTTTGTACTGTGCCCACATCCTTCCACTGACCTTCCTGCTGCGATGTGGGCTGCTGATTACCACCCCACAGGCCGGGGTGCTCTAGTGGTGGGGTGGGGCAGCAAACCAAGACAGGGGCCAAGGCAGTGCCTAAGGCTGCCTGTGATTCTGGCCCAGGTGGGTGGGCTCAGCCCAGCCTGGCAGGACCTCGTCCTTTGTGTGTTCCCAGGCGACAAGCTGGCTGGGCTCTCTGCTAGCACAATCCAGCCCTAGTCCTTGAGGAGGGCATAGGAGGAAAGCAGATGACCACAGTCACACTTCAGGATCATTACATTCTTCAACTACAGTCTCTCTTCTGCCTGCTGCTGGTCCTAGGGAATCACCCAGGATTGTCAGCTGACTCCCAGGTCCAATCTGAGGGCCATTTCTCACAGGGGTAGCTGGGGCTGGGGATGTGCTGGGATTCTGCAGAAGGAAAAACACCCAGATGGGCAAGAGTGCCAAGAGCTCTGGGGTGTAAAAGGCCTTCATGTACTACAGAGGCCCTGGTCCCATTCTCAGAGAGACTGGGTGGCAGAGGAAGTGTGGATGTGGCTGGGCACTTGTCCTTGGGCCTAGGCATGTGACCTGTGAGCACCTCCAGGTCTCTGGCCACAGACAGCAGTTCTGCCTGCTCACTCAGAGTGCCTGGCCTGTTACATGGAACAGTACAGGTGCCCAAATGCATATGGCTCAGTCAGAAAGCTCAGAGGGATCTTCAGGACATCAGATGGAATTGCCTTAGGGGGCTACTGTGCTTGACAGCCCCTTCCCCGCCTGCTCCTGGGTCCCAACACTCACATTGCCGTAGTCGATGTAGAAGACATGCACTTTGGCAGGAGACTCAACTTTCTCTACTCGGGCACGGTACCTGCAACAGCATCATGGGCAGAGCTCAAGGGACAGCCCGAGGGAACTGTCTCCCTGGGGCCCTAGCAGGGGACACAGCATTTCCCTCCCAAAGTCTCCGGGTGTGAAAGAGGGCAGTTCCTGGACTCCATGGAGGCCCAGCCTCAGGGCGCAGTGGACACCATCTAATGGAATCAAGGCAGGGCTGGGAGCAGAGGAGGGAGAAGGGAGCATGTGGAGCAGATTAATGTGTCCTTAGGGCATAAAGCAACAAGACTAATGACTAGATTGATGTCTGCTGTTTAAACCCAGCACACTAAACAGCAGCTGTAATTAGCCAGTAGATCTGTCTGGGAGGCCGCAGCAGGGAACAGATCCAAGTCACTTCGTCACCCTGGGAAGGCCATGGGCCCTATCCTTATAGTCACACACAGTGACCTTCTTCTGGCCTGTGAGTGCTGCCGTTCAAGTCCCAGACAGCAGAGGTGGAGGGCTGGGCGGCTGGTCTGGGCTCACTGTGAACCAGCCTCCGCCATACTCCTGTGACATCATTTGCCCTGTGTTGGAGAGTCCCCGCCAGCCAGCCAGCCGGAGCTCCCACTACAGAGTTCCTCAGGAGAAGGGAAGAGAAATCACTTTGTCCCTCTGGAGGCTAGCTGGACAACAAGGCCAAAGTGCAGGCCCCAGATGGGCTATGGCCCATGGGGAGGGATGCCATCACCAACAACCTAATGGGAAGGGAGATGATGTGAAACCCACCTCTGCCTTTCCAGGCTTATTCCCCGAGGACAGCCCTGCCCTCCCTCCTGCTTAAGACTTGGCCCTGCTGATCCAACTGGCTTACCATTCGCCATCTACAAATTTGGCAATGCAGAAGTCTCCCCGGCGGGGGGCATAGGAGCCCTCTACAGGAGGGTGGCTGGAGATATCACTGCGCATGTTCTCCATCAGCTTCTCTAGCTGGGTGCCTGCCAGGGAGGAAGAGGGCTGTGAGACCAAGGTGCCGAGTCTGCTTGAACCTTATCTCTGGGTGGGCTGGGGACTGAACAGGCTGGGATATGCCCGAGGGCAGGACAGACCTGGTGGGTGCCTCCTACCCACCCAGGGCAGTCCTCTGTAGTCCTCACGCTGTCCATCTTCAGAAATGGGGTCTTGTAGGTATGGACAGCCTTCCAGTACATGAGTCAGGGATGTGAGAAGCCTCAGGAATATGTCTGGGCTTTGAGTGGATGCAGAACAGGCTGAGGCCAAGTAGCCTCCTCCAGGGTGGGAGTGGGCCAGTCATGGCTCTAGTCCTAGTCTGGGCCACCGAGGTGTGACACACAGGGGCAGAAATGAAGATGAAGGGTGGGTCCCCTACAACCCTGGACAAGAAAGGGCCAGAATCGGAGCCATATAAGATGGAGAGGAATTCTGGAAGCAGAATGGAGAGGCCTAGTCTATTCAAGCTGGGGCACTCTTACCCTTGTTACTAGCAAGATCCATGCTGAACAGAACTTCCAATGCTGCCAGGTGGGGCTCCCACCCTGCTTCCTATCCTCAAACTTCTTCTCAGCCAAGGGCAGCGATCTCCTTTCCCTCATCACTCTGGCCTGGGACCAATGGTCCTTGCTGCTTGTCTGCAGGGTTTGCAACACCTGTCGTCTCCTCAGTTTGCCTTACCAGCTCCTTCCTTCTGTGCCTTCCCTGCCTCCACTATGCTGGGCATCCCCTGTGGCTTTTCCTTTTATGTCTCTTCTGCCCCTGATTGGAGCTGTGCTTCAGAGCCGAGTGCTGGGCTGTGGCTGTTTGGTCTAGGTGAGGGACTCCTCTCTCCCCAGCCGGAGGCCAGGTTGTAACAGGTGTGGAACACATGTTTATTGTTACACTTGCCACCATCAGCCCTATAAGTTCCTTGTCTGTGTTTATGTTTCTGCCACTACATCGTGCGCACCTTTAGGGCACAGACCATAGCTCACTTGTTTCTGTTTATTCGTACAAGGCTGAGCAGAATCCCCAATGCATGCAGTGTGGTTAATAATTTAGCTGTACTGAAAATCATCTGTGCATATGCACACAAGGATGGGTGCCCACTCTCAGCCCACTGCACAGCTACAGTCCCAGCATGCACATGACTCAGCTGGAGGACAGGCGCTCTTCAGCAGCATCTACCATTCTTCCAGCCCAGAGGCGAATCCTCTGTGCCTCTCCACTCTGGGGCCTTGCTCAGTCACTCTGGGGCCTAAGAAGCAGCATCTACACTGACAGGTTCTCTCTCACTTTGTCTACTTGATTTTTGTGTATTTTTTTTTTTTTTTTTTGCCTCCTGGAAACAGGCCAAACCCTGTGGGGGGTTCTTACACAAAGCCTGGTTGGTTATTTGCAGCCAGTGTCAAATGTTTTCGTCAGACCCTTGCCAGGGGTGGGCTTTAATTGAGAGAAAAGGTAAAGAGAGGGTCAGAGGATATTCCCCCCAAAAGAGGGTAGCTCGCGCTTTGCCTGCTGGGGAGTTCTGGTACCCTGGGCAGAGCTGATTTGAGCTCCTCCTCTCTAGACTTCTCTGCTCATGAACACCTTTATTTCTACCTAGAACACACCACAAACTCTTCCTTCCTGTCATACAGCCCAGACCTGGAGGCTGGCTGGCTCCTGGGTTCATTTCCAATTGCTGGGCCAGCTCTGACCAGAGCCATGGCTGACCCCAAGAGAACTTAATCCCAAAGGCTCATCAGCTCCATCTCTACCCCTCCCCTGCACTTTTCCTTCCCAAACAGAGACAGCCCAAGGCCAGGAACGGTCAAGTTTCTCTTGGTGAAAATGACATTGCCACAAAAGCAGCTGCCTGGGAAATATCATTAGAGGGGAAGTGGCTGAGACAAGATGAGGCTGTTGGCAATCTGGAGTGGGCCTGGGGTGGGAAGGAGCAGGTGGGCAGCTAAATCCTGCCACCCGAGGGGGTGTCCACTCAAGACGGCAGGAACATTTGCACCCTCCTTTGCTTCCTCTACCAGGATTTGGCTCCTTGGCCCCAGAGGTGGCTCTAAGAACTTTCTCCCTGCTCCCAACTGTTTCTCTGCTCCAGGTGGGGAGAGGGGAACATGGGAGGAGAGGAGGGAATTGGGCCAGTTGCTGCCAGAGTGGTCTCTACTGCTCTCTGTCTCTAGAAGCCCAAGGTCTCGGTCCCCTCTCCCTCTGCGGGGGCCATACTGATAGCTCTTGAGGACAGGAAGGAAGAGACGGTCCTTCAGAGAGACTGCCAGGGGATGACTTCTGTTGCCATGGAAACTAGTCACCACCAGGGCTATGCTAACCCCTGGAGAAGAAGAAAAAAACCAGCAAAGACAAGCCCAGGCTCCCACCTCTCATTCCTCCCTCTGGGAAGTGGATAAGGAGAGGGGCTGAACCATTCTGGCTGGTGCTTTCTGGCCACATACAGACGATCTGCTTCCTGCTTCTTGATACACTTTGAGGGCTACAAATCCTGATGGCCAGCCCAGCCAGGGGTGTCTGAGAGCAAAACCATTACCTAAGACTCAGAACACCACTCAGACTCCATTATCTCACCCGTCCTCAGACAACCTGCTTGGCCTTGCCACATGCCCGCATTACTCCAGGGCTCACTATGGGTTCCTGAGATGAACCTCGGGCCCAGGGGCCTTGGGGTGGGGTGGCAGCAGCACCAGCTCCTGAGAGGAGCCTCCTTTAACCCAGGGCTGTGCTCTTCCCACCCACTACAGAGAGGCTGGATGATGCCCGGAGCTAAGCCAGTGGTGCCCCAGCACTCACCGGTCTCCACATCCTGCACATAGAAATGCAGGTCGTCAGTGATCTCGGTCACAAACACTGGCTTGTAGCTGGCGGATCGCTCCTTTTCCTCCAACACAGGCATCACCTCTTCCATGGGCTGTTCCTCATAGTTAGCCCAGACCTGTGTTTGGGTAGCAGAGGGGTGGGAAAACAGGAAAGGAGGTCAGAAAGGACACCAGGAAAGGGACTTGGGACAAACGGGGTGGGGTCACTCTGGGCTGAGCCCCTGGAGGTGCCCAACCTGAGAAGCAGGCAGACTCTCTGAAGTTATTTGATCCAGCTGTTCTGGTTCTGGCAGACATCAGAAGCAGCTGGGGAGCTTATTAAGAATGCAGGATCCTGGGTCCCACCCAGGCTTACCAAATTAGAGACTGTTAGAGGGGTCCTGGAAAGAGCCAAACAGAACAAAGCCAGGCTCCCAGGTGATCCTCACGCATACCGGAGTGTGAGGCCTCCCAAAGAACAGCCTTGGCTTTGGGATCCTTGAGAGCTCTGCAACTCCATCTCACTTCCCATAGTGCTCTGTAGGCTCCCCGACAGTCCAGGCTCTCCTACCGGCATGCCTAGGTACGCCAAGCCACAGCCTGGGTGTGGTGGTGCAGGAACACCTCTCCTCTGGAGCTTGCGGTGGTCTGCCCTCCTCACTTCCAGCAGGTTGCTCTGGCCTCACATGGAGGCTGGGCCATCCCCTCTCCACCCCGGAGTTCTCCCTCCTTCCCCAGCCCTGCACCGTCAGGGCTGCAGAGGCTCAGAAGTTGATTTGACGTGACAGCACGTCAAGTCCAATCCTGCGGCCAGGAGATTAACCAAATAGTGAGGCCTGTCAGAGCAGGGAGGAAGGTGGCTTTCCGGCTGAGCAGCAGGAAGGGTGGGAGGCAGAGTACAAGGGACTGGACCACACAAGGGGTCCTACAGACACACACAGGAACAGAGACTGCTCTAAGCAGTAGCTGCAAACTTCAGTGCTAACTAGTGCCAGGTACCATTCAGAACATTCTCCAAATCCATTTCATCTTCCTAGCTCCTTTGAGTAGGTATAACATTATCCCTGTTTTATAAACAGGGAAACTGAGGCACATGGGCTCACAGTGAGAAGTAGTGGAACCAGGGCTTACATACAGGCAGGCCACCTCTACAGCTCCTCTGGGGCACCACTCCTCTGCTACCTTGAACTTGTGCCTGACTTTGGTCAAGCTATGTACCTTTTTCTGGGTCTCCTTTCTTCCCCTGTAAAATGACCACACAAGCATGGAGAATAGTCCCTGTTGACTGACGTGATTCCTAGGCAGCCCCAGGAAGCAGGTGGAGGGCAGGGATGCTGTGATTATGGAACGCCCCCTGGGGCACACCCAGAATCCACACTTCTGCCTTTGGTACAGCATGAGGTATGTTCCTCCACCAGAAGGGCAGGCAAGGGCCTGGGAACCCAAGTGAGCAACGAAAGCTTTCTCAGTCCAGGGGAGGCTGCTAGGGATGGCCAAGTCTTGCTGCCCAAGTTTTCTGCCATCCTACAAAGAACAGTGCCTTCTGAGGTGGTGTTTGTGTGCCTCTGCCCGGAGGCTGGCTCCAACACAAACAGCTCCTGATCCTCTCTCACCTCCCATGTTCCAGTCACCCCAACACCTTTCCTCATCACCCCTACTGCACTCCTCAGCACCAATACGCAGAGACTTGGGCGTACACCACTCCTTCCAACACCCTGGCCCTGGCGGGCCAGAGGAGAGGAAGCAGGCAAGACCTTCATCGAGTCAGATGAGATGCCTGGCCTAATCCCTGCAGGCCCCACCTGCCCAGAGGGAGAGGAGGCCTCTAGCTTGTACACTTCTTGTGAGAGGGCTTTGGGGTCAGCCGCAGATACTTCCAATTCCAAGGTCTCCATCCTGATGAGGCTAGAGGGCTTTCCTCCTGGGCCTCCCTGGCTGGAAGTTCCCCAGATTAAATGTCTACTCAGCCTGTCATTCCTATCGATTCTGGGCTCCAGGCCCTCTGGGACCCTTGCAGTTCTGAGGATCGATGAGACTCGAAATGTATGAAACAAGACTGTCAGCACCACCTTAAATGGGCCGGCGCCGAACCCTGCACCATTAGCCAGGCACCCTCCTGACCAGCCCCCAACATCTCCCCATCTGGAGTGCTCCAATTTGGTAAAGAGACAGGGCCCCTGCACTGGCTCATGAGTGGGCCCCCAGCCTAACTCCAGCCTGCTTCTCCTGGCTCCTCAGCAGTGTTGAGGAATTGGGAACAGACTGACAGGGTGAGAGCAGAAGCTACAAATGACTCCTCAAGTGAAAGAACCTCAGGCGACAGCATTGGGTTTTCCCTCCCTGGGGAGAGGGGGTGGAGCTTCACAGGGGCAGGCTCAGGTGGGCAGGAGCTCAGGTCAGGGAGGTTGCCAAAAAAAAAAAAAAAAAAAAAAAAAAAAAAAAGGGGCCTCAGGGATGGTCTTCAGCCTCCTGCATCGGGCTAGTCCTGCTACAAGGTCCCACAGCTCATGTGGGGTGTGTGTATGTGTGTGTGTGCATGCATGCATGCATGCATACATGTGTGCGTGTGCCTCAGTTTGAGAAGACAATGAAGACCATATGGTCACCTGATTTGAGAAGTCAGTGAAAGCAAGGTGCCTCCATACCCAGAGCTGGTGCCTGAGGCTGACAAGAAGCATCCACAGGGAAGAGGGAGAGCTGCTCCTGAGGAAAGGAACTCAGCTTCTAAGATGCTGAATTCAGCTCTTTGGAGAATGGAGCCAGGAGGTTCCCTCCTTGGGGAGTAGGTGGCCAGCTCAGCTTTTCCCTGGGGTTTGGCAGCCAGTGGCCACAGGCAAGCTGGTCAAGTGGCTTTTTGGTGGGATAGGGTCAGTCAGCTGGGACGAGCTTAAACAGGATGCATCTTCCAGTGCCCTTCTGCAAGAGACAGACACACCAGCAAGACACCTGCCAGACAGTTGCCACTTTCTCCCAGCCATCCCAGGGTTCTCAGAGTTCAGCTCCCTGACAATGTTTGTTTTTTAGGAAAACCCATGGTAGATGTTTCTCTTCCTGGAACCCTGAGGGGATGACCAGGAAAACCCAAAGACCCTTTCCAGAAGGGAACAGTAATTGTGCACACAGATATAGAGTTGGTTCTCTAGGGATATACCGCAAACCCTTGGCAGGGGCAGGAGTGGGGAGGACCCTCAATGTCATGGTGCTGGGCAGAGGAAAGCCAAGTCTGGCCTAAGCAGCAGGGCCCAGGGCTCCTGGGAGACCCCTTATGGAGTGGGCATGCCACTGGTCTTGGGTGGCTTTTGGGCTGCATTAATGTGGAGAGGTTGGAAAATGGCATCTCTCCTGTTTCAAGGCTGGGGCCAGGATGGAGCTGCCCTGAGTAAGGGTCCACCATGACCCTCCAAGGCCCTGGCTATAGACCAAGATCAGGCATGGCTACAGAAGCACCTCCTTCTGGCTGCTCAACCAGGCAAGTTCCTGTCTTGCTCAGGTCCCTATACATTCTGGAACCCTTTGAAGGTACCCTGCTGCTCCAGCTGCCCCCAGGGCAGAAGCCTACTACACTAGGTAGAGACAAGGCCAGATGAGATCAGGAGTGGAGGCTGTCTCTCCTCCTAGTCTCTCACAGGGAGCCCTAGGTGCTTCTCCTGGCAGGGGACAGGAATGTGGATTGGGGATCCACTGGCTGGAGTCTTTCCTTTCAAAGTCCTATTTAATATTGAGGCACACAAGGCTCCAAGAGTGGGGCTGGCATGAGGCCAGGGTGAGAGAGGCCTTCAAACCAGCAGCAAGGAAGCCAAGCTCAATAGAAGCCAATCAATGGCCACTCCAGCCCTAGCCAGGGCCCCGCTGGGCATCTGCCCTCTGTAGCTCTGTCCTTGGTCCTCAGGTCTACCCAAAAACGCCTGAGGGGGATGGGGGACTGACACTCTGTCAGTCTCCTGCAGAGAAAGGGGAGGAATTATACCCACCAGGGAGACAGCTAAGTCCTCAGAGCTGGGAAGCCAGCACTGTCATGTTGCCCCAGACAGACACGCTACCTACGGCATGCCAAATCACTACACTGCTCAAAGACTTCTGTCTGAGCCTGGTCTCAGGAAATCTCTCAGCATGACCCTTCCTTGGTTAGCTTGCAGGAACAAACCTTCTTGCATCCAGATGCTAAGATAATAACCCTCCCCCAACCAGCATAGGTAAGGCAGCCTTGATAGGGTCACCAGTGGGTCAAGCTGGATACACCTGAGATACCCAGATTACTGTTCCTCAGCTGGTCACCAAATTTTTTCATCTGAGTCCAGCTAACTCTGAGGGATGCTATAAGGTTCTACTAGAGCCATTCCGGGAACCACCCCCACCAGGACAAGGAAAGCCAGCTTGGTTCCTCGGGATCCTTGGTGTGGACAGACAGAATTTGCAGGAGAGGGACCCAGGAGGCAGGCCACCCTCACACTTAAGAGTTGTGCACTGCATTTGAATTGGACTGGAATAAAAACACACAGCCTGTGTAATTAATCACTGGTAAATTCTCCTCAGCATCATCAAGTGGCACCAGCGAAATGACAACTTGGGCTCTTTCAGACACATCTACTGGGCAGTAAATAACGATGCCCAGTTCAGCACCTGGCAAAGAACCCAGCCCTCCTCCTCAGGCCAGATTTCCCTCCCTGTCCTTCCCTGGGTCCCTCTCTGGTCTCTACTCTCAGAAGACAGAGGATGGCCCAGATCTGAGGAGGCAGCTTCCAGACTCAGGGAGTTGTCATTTGCTGAGCAGAAAGGGTGCCTTCAGTGCAGGGCCTTGGCCTCAGGTACTGCCACTGTAGCCCAAGCTGCTGCTTTTCTAGGAAGGTTCATGAGCAGGAGGCCCTGGTATCTCCTTGCCTCTATCTCTCTGCAGCACACAGAGGACATGGGGGTGGCAGTTAAATTCAGCTGTCACAGGCAGGAAATCCAAGAGGAAGTGTGTGACTCCTTTCCTATAGGAGCTGAGGCTGCCTGCTTCCCCATCACTGTGGGAAGACAGGGTTGAATGTGAGCAGGAACTGGAATAAGGAAGGGGGTGCTTCCAAGGCCTCATGGCAGCTGACTCCTCCAGGGGATGGTCAGTCCTTTTAACCTGTCCTGGATTTTTGAGTAACCTCTCCCTGGTGTCTTCTACCTGTATTCTCCTGCCACCAAAGCGTGGTGTCACCTGCCCTACTTCCCAGGGGATGGAAGGAGAGACAGAGAGATCCAGGAGGGCAGTCCCTGTGCCTGTCCCCAGAGGAAAAACAAGGCCCTGAGTGAGGAGGTGGCCATTCTGGGCTAGAAAGAGCCTAGTCCCTTCCAGGGCCCAAAGCCCCCAACTCCTTCTGGCAGGTGTCTGGGCCTTGGCTCTGGGAAGTTAGTTTCGAGCCAGATGGCTGCCCCGTGGGGAAGGAAACATTTATTCCTGAAACAAATTTATGGCTTAGCAAGGCTGTCCCATGAAATGCTCCTCAAGCTCCGAGAAGCCCTGACAAATTGGTGGCCAGGTGATTTATCCCTATTATTGGGGCCAGGCTGTAAGTCAATGGAGACAGGCTAGTAGGAGGTGCCAGGCTGGGCTCCCATCCTCAAACCACTGAGTTCCTTAACTGTCAATTTGTTTCTAAAAGCTGCTTTCTGACCCACCCCCCTTGTCTCTTCTATGCAGTGTCTGCAGAGACTGATGGGCTGTAAATCTGCTGTCCTAACAGCTTTATGCATCTCCTGGGGCTGCTTCCCCGCAGGGCAGTGTGAAGTGAATTCATACATGGTTGTTGGCCCTCCGGTCCTGGCCCCTAGGAGGGCACTGATAGAGAAGGGTCAGGACTGAAGAAGGAGGGCACTGCTCCCAGGTTACTACCAGACAGCCTTCTGCCCCGGGTCCACCTGAGCAGGTCTGGGGATCACTGGGGTCATCCAGGCTGCAGTCAGGCCCACCTCTGGTCTGCAACAGGCTTATGATAAGGTCAGCTAAGCTGGCAGCATCTCCCTTGACTGTGCACGGCACCCTGGTGACAGGTCTGAGACCATCACCCTCCCAGGCCACTCACTGTGGGGACATCTATGGCTGTGCGTGGGGAGGAGGGGAAGGCAAGAGTGGGCACGTGCTGGGCAGTAGCTGCCACACCCCTACCTTCTCTTTCTTCTGCTTGGCGGCCTCCTCGGCAGACAGCAGAGATTTGTAGTAGGTGCTGCGCTCGGCGGTGAAGTGGACCTTGGAGAGTGCATGCTCCACCAGCAAGACAGACAGGTTAGCGCCGTCCATGTGCAGCCAGCCGATGAAGTTGCCGGCCTTGTCCATGCTCTCCACCTCCACCTCCACCTAGGGACAGAAAGATGGGGTGTCAGCCTGCAGCCACAGGGGAGAAGAGTGACATGGAGACTGAGGACTCCCAGGTTTTGAGCAGCAGCCTCCATGTTCCTTCCATGTGGCAGGAGCTGCTGCTACCAGGGAAGAGGGGCAGACTCTTGTCACACCCATACACTTGAACCCTTTCCTGCTTCCTTTCCTTTGTCAGAGAGGTACTGGGGTACACCTGATCCTTCTCCGTTTAAGAGAGGAGTGAGTGGGTGGGTGGGGGCTCAGGGTCAGGAGTGAGGTTAAGCAACAGACAGAGCCAAACACACTTTATTCTTCAGTCCTGTCCCAGTGCTAGGGAGACAGGCAGGCAAGGCAATCCCTGGGGAGAAGGGAGACTGCGTTCTTCCTGCACGTGCTCAGAAGATTAATGTTTAATGAAGGTAATTAAAGTGGTTTCCAGAAAGCAGGGACAGGAGAGCAGAGGAGAGGAAAACAGCACAGGTGAGGTAAGAAGATGTGGGCAGGAAAGACACATACAGAGGCAGTTAGGGGGCAAGCCCATCAGGTTACCACGAAGAAGGAGCAGCTGGAAGTGTGGGGTCACCGCCGTAAGTGGGACCCTGAGCCACAGGCTGTGACTGAACACCAGCATCCTCAGGAATTCCCGTGGTTTCACAGGCTCCTAGCTCTCTTCTACTCAGGAAGCCTCCCCCAGGGCCCCAGACACAGCACCCTTCATGGTGGCTGATCTACACCCCCCTCCCTAAGGCAATGGCCAGGATAAACTCCTTCCTTGATTCTCTTCTGACCTCTTTCTTCTGCCAAAGGGTCCTATAAAAGCCTTTGCTGCTAAATGTAAAAACTTGTATTAATTTAAGTGGCTTCAAGCTCGATTAAGCAATACAATGAATGTCTAAATACCTGGGAATTCTCAAAACTTGAGCTGGAGGCAGTGGCAAAGGGCTAGAAGGGACTAAGAAATCGGGAGATGTTAGAGGATGACTCCCCAGAAACATACAGAGGTAGTGGGGAGCAAACAAGGGGCAGGTCCAGGAGGCAGAACCCTGAATAACTCCTCTCCTGCCGGAGGCCCACGGCTAATCCTTCAAGTGGAAAAGGAAATTCAACACTGCTTGAAGTTGGGGTGGGTACAGAAGGGGATATGCAGAGTCTGTTAGGGTCAGAAAAAAAGAATACTATACAAACAGATTTAATCTGACTTGCTGGCTTTTGTAAGGATTTGGGAAACTAAGGCATGAAGCTAGGAAGGGCAGAGTCAACGGCAGAATCTAGGCTGCCCTCCTTCCCCTTGTCCCCTTCTCCTGAGCCTTCTATTTCACGAGCAGCCCTTCCTCCCACCAGCTACACTTTGATCCCCCTTCCTGGCTTTCCCCTGGGGTAAGGCCAGTTCTCTCCACCATCCAGGCCCAGTGACCCTGTGGCTCATCAGCAAAGCCTGAGTGAGAGTGCCGGTGGTGGGATCTCCCTGCCCAGTGGCCAGGCCACCCCAATGTTTCCACCAACTCAGCTGAGAGGCAGATGTAGGCAAAACCAGCAACTAGCACTTATAGATCCCCAAACAGTCGTCTCTAAGTCCAGCAAGTAACCTACTGGAGGACCTGCATGTGTGGAAAAGGGCAGATGGGCAAAATTCCTCAGAGTCCAACACCTCTTATCCACCTTGCAAAAGCCCAGACTGCTGTGAGACTGAGCCTTCTGCAGGGAGACATCTGGGTACAGGGAAGAGGCTGGCCAGCCTGCGGTGATGTGAGAGATGTTACTCAAGAAGACCACCCCTTCTGTGCCTTTATTGCCCCCCTTTCCCAAATATGCTGAGGCCAAGAAGCAACAGGTCCCAGCAGAATTCGGGAGCAACCTAAGGAAAAATGTTTGGAGGCTCAGGAGACACAGGCCAAAAGCAAATGAGGCTGACTCAGTTCCCAGACAACACTGAGCCCAGGCCCACGGCAGTTTCCACACAGTTTTAGTGACCAAGTGTCCTTTCCCTAAACCCAGGATGGCTGCCCTGCGGGGATTGACGTAAGAAGCTCAGAGACAGGTTGCTGAGCAACCAGGCAGGCACAGTCCCTCTCATCCTGTAAGGTGCCACGCTCAGACCTCACTCCACATGGCAAATCTCATGTGGACATCATGTTGTCTGAGGCCAAAATCCAGATCCTCGTCCCTCTCCAGTGCTCATATGGAGAGAACCCAGCGACTGGCTGCCATACCTGGGGCCAGCCCCGCTGGGGTGCGTGGGCTCTCATTGGATATGAGCCCTGAGTTCACAAGTACCCACTCTCTCCCTGCCTACAATCGATGTGCTAACTTGGGTTTGACAAGTCCCTGGGCCCAGCCGGCAGCACAGGAAAGAAATCTCTCACCCTGGGCACTGTGTTGCCACCGGATCCATCTTGAATTGTAGAAAAAGATAAAGCTGTCGCCTGTGGGGCTCTGCTTCCCCTTTCATTACAGCTGCCACAGCCACAGTAATTTCTCAATCAAAGGAAGGCTCCCAGGGGAAGGGGGCGGGGCTGCTGTTCCTGCCAGCTTCTCTGTGGCTGAACTCCCAGCCCCTCGGGTCAAGTCCCATACTATGCCCACCCTTTGGCCACACGTTGGCCCAAAGGCATGCTGGAGCTCAGTGTGATGCTTTGGCTCGAGAGAACTGAAGGGGTTGCAAGTAAGGGTTAGGTAGGGAGCACCCAGCTTGGAACGCTGTGCATCCTTCACCATGTTTCTCCTTTCGGGTGACTGCCAGGAATTTGTGGATTAACTGTAACATTTTGTGTGTCTGTACAAGCTCAATCTCTCTGCTTAACTCTAAGACTCAAATTTCTCTGACATTTTCCCTTAATTAAAAAAATATGAGCTGGGCAGCGTAGCATGTGTTTGTAGTCCCAGCTTCTTGGGAAGCTGAGGCAGGAGGATCACTGGGGCCCAAGAGTTTGAGGCCAGCCTGGGTAACATAGGGATCATTTCACACACACACACACACACACACACACACTCTCTCTCACATACATGGTGAGGGGGCACACAGACATACATAGACACAGTCCATTCTTATTCATGGCAGTTCTAGTCTATAAAATGACCACAAACACTACATTAGAAAATAATGAATCATTGTTCTTGGGGGACATACAAGGTTTGGGGTCCTGGTAGCCTTCGGCCATACTATTTTTGTTAATGGATTAATATATAACCTTCTAGATGTGCTTCTGTTTAAAGACATGTTATTTAACATATATTATTCTTTCAGGATACACAGAACTCATAGCCAACAGCATGCAGGACAGGCTTGAATGAAGCTTGTCTAACAAATTTTCTCCCTAAGGCATACCCCAGCCCTCTTCAGCTTCGAACACTTCAGTTTTATTTGCTCAGCACCACTTAAAACTACAAAATCACACATAAACACACATACACTGAGGCAAAAACACAGGACTAGACAGAACACAGAGAAAGACGTTTATCTTCTGAGAACTGCAACAAGAAAGTAGTGTTGACTTGCTCAATCTGAGATGGGAAGTACTTGCCAAGTGACTCAAGATGTTGCCATTTCATGCCTGTCCACAAACAACTGCAAAAGTACTACAAGAAGTGTTCTTAGGGTTGCAAATAAATGTGGGGGAGCATGTAAATTTGCAAATATATAACCTGTGAATAACAGGATTGACTATATACAGGTAGATATACAGAGAGGGCCACTTCCTGCAAGGTGCCTCAAACTAAAGACAGAGTTAGTTAGGGGAGGCATTCTCCTGTCAAATAGACAAGAAAGCTTTTGCCTGGCTGGCTATCATGAGCATTAACTGAGATACTATCCATGGAGCGCTATGTAAACTGCAAAGTGCTGCAGAATGCAGTTACTTTATTTTCAGCACTTTGGAGTGTTGCAGAGATCTGGATTCAAAAGTTTCTGTGGGAGGACTCCTACAGTGGCAGGTGACATCATGGAGTTCAGGCCTTGGGTGATGACCATGGGCTGCCAGAAGGCTGGGTGGGCATTTGGTGTGCACGCCTGTGGGCGGACATGGCCTTGGGGGTTCCAGAGTATGTGTATGCATGTACACAAGCAGTGTCAGCAAGGGACAGTGGGTGGCTCCTCTCTTCATTCCCCTATGTGGTGTAATACTGCAGCTGAGACCTAGAAAGACATGGGACTGTGAGGGAGGAGGGTGCTTCCTGGCAAACTATGAGAAGGGCGCATGGTGCCACCTTGAGAAAGTGGCTGGTGGTGACTGGTTAAGACAGATTCTTAAAGGCTACCTGTGAACCTCAAGAGTTGGACAAGTGGGGCTGCCTCACTTGCTAGTCAGCCAGCATCTCTGGTCCGCTGCCCTTGATACTGGCAGATCAGGAGTGGGTTTCATGGCTGCCAGACACCTGACTGGACAGTCCACATGAGCTGCGTTCTTCAGGTTCTCAACACCAACTTTTCTCTGTAGGGAGCTGCCCTCTGAACACCTGTGGGTTTGCCCTCCTTGTGGCATTGAGGGGGCCAAGTACAGCACAGAGGTTCAGAGGATAGACTCTAGAGCCAGATGCCCCGAGTTCAACTCCACCTTCCACTTGCCTGAACCCTGAAGAGTCATTTACCTTCTCTCTGTCCCTGTTTACCTGCTGTAAACTTGGGGTTGAAACACTACCTACCTCAAAGGCTTTGTTGTGATGGCTAAATAAGCTAACATAAAATATGCTAAGCACCAGAAGACCAGCATGTAAATGCTTCATTAGGATGATCATCACCATCATCATGATCAATTTCTTGCTTCCTGGCAGGGGCACTTATTTCATGTCCACGTGTCCTCATTCTCCAACTAGACTGTCAGTTCCATGGAGATTGTTTCATACGTAGAATCTTCTCCAGAGCTGGGTGTTCACACAGCCTGGGTTGTGAGGGGGGTACAAGGCTCATGGATTTTGGAGTCAGATGCACTGGGGGTCAACTCTTAGCTCTGTGAATTTTGGGGCAGGTCACATGACTTCTACACTGTTTCCTTAACCATCAAAATAGGAGAGGGCCTTGTGTATAAAATGGATTAACATGAAATTGCTGCTTCTGCCCATGAACCAATGCCACAGCTGGACCTGCATCTGCAGGGTAGTTACATCCAACAGCTGTCCTGTTTGGCCATGCTGTGCACTGGGGTCTTCTCAGCAGAAGCGACCAATCCCTTCTTAATGAACCCCTTTATTCTCCTCCCTCCCTGAAAAGCTTTAGGTTTCTTTTCCTTTTTTTTTTTTTTGGTGCTGGGGATCGAACTCAGGGCCTTGTGCTTGTGAGGCAAACACTCTAACCACTGAGCTAAATCCTCAGCCCAGCTTTAGGTTTCTTATGCCACCCTGTCCTCAAACAAAATACAGGAGCAGAGGCAAGCAAGTAGGTGTTAAGGGGAAGAACTCAATCAGTGCTAGTAAGGGATTGCAAGGGTACCCGTACCCACCTACAGAGACTGACATCTCTCTGCTCAGCGTGGGCATCTTTCTCTATCATAGGACCAAAGAGGTGGGTCTACCAGCCAGCTAAATCCAGGGGGACAGCCACTAGACATGCTGGATCTGGCCTGTTTGTGGGCTGGGCAGCCAGTGGGCCCTGCTGCCTCACAGTGGGACACGTCCTCCTGCTCCCAAGCACATTAATGTGCCACTAATGAAATTGTTCTGGCTTATTTACCAAATTAATACAAATGGCACAGGCTGTTAATTTGCATGTCTCCTAATTACTAAGGAAGAGCTCCCGGTGCCCAGGCAACACACACACCTCAGTGCCCACCTAGACAGGATGTAGGCTCACCCTTCCCAGCTGAGGTCGGTGAGTAAAGGGAGAAGAGGGAAGAAAAGAGAAAAGCAGAGCAGTCTGGTGCCATGGCTGGGGGCACTGCAGGTTGATGGTGGGGCCCTTACTTAGTGGCTTCCAGAAATACATCTGCAGGCCTTGTCCCCACTCCCAAATTGTTCCCCCTCTGCCCTGTCTGGATGCTGTCTAGCTCCTTAAAACAGGAACTACTTCAGTCAGACAGGCAGTGGGGGCTGAGTCATTCTCCTGCTCTAAGCAACAAGGGACATTCTCTGCCTGGGGTGCGATGCAGACCTGGGAGCCCCTAGGGGTTTGCTAAGGGGTGTGGAGAAATGAAGAAAGTAAGAGCCAGACAAGGGCTGATGGTTTTATAAACACTAACACTCTCTCTCAACTTCTCCTGGCCCTCCCCAGCCAATTAGCCTTCGGATTCCGAAATCTTTCCTAAAATGTGTATGTGTGTTAGGAGTGGGGGAAGACTACTGAGAAGTTTGGCTATCAGACCACAGGGGAGGTTCTGTCGGCACTAGGACTCATTTAGCTGCATCTGTCCGAACTCTCCTTGTCCAGGGGCTAAGTGGGATGTCTAGTGGCACTAAGGGAGAAGATGAAGCCTTCCTGCCCAGGGTCACAGTGCAGTGGGGATGCGGGGCAGAAGAGTGCACACACTAGAGGCTGCCTCCACTGAAGGGCTAGCCGGGGGCAAGATGGGCAGAAGAGTTTTTTAAATGAGAATGGGAAAGACAGCAAGGGGATCCCTGTTCCATGTAATGGCTCCAGGCAAAGGAGATATTCCACACAGGATTTCATGGCAATGACCAGAGAAAGGCACACACTTCGCTAACCCTTTCCTTGGTCTGTGCTAGGAGAATGGAGGAACTGATACTCTTGCCCCTAAGGGCACTGCCATGGCTGCTGTGTACAGTGCCTAAAGGCAGCACAGGAAATGTCTGAGCCTCCAGCTAGCTTTGGCCCCAGGGGCTAGCAAGCTGCAGAAAGTTTGGAAAACAGCCTTTGGGAAAGTGAGGCAGGCTGCTTCAGGCAGGACAGGACACACCCGCTGCCCTGGGGCTTCCGGAGAAACACCTCCTGCACAAAGTGGGTGCGGGCTGCAAGTTCCTCCAGAGGGCAGGGTAGGAGCATGCAGGGCTAGCTCTGGGGAGGCAACACAGGGAATCCAATGACAGGCTCCAGAAGCGCAAGTCTCCATGTTTCTCACATGAGGCTGGGCCATACGCCTGCTTTCAGAATCCCCCTAGGCAACAGGGAGGAACACAAGGCCCGCATAGGAGGGTGAACCAGAGAAAGGCCTTGGACTTGAATTGTTAGCTAGGTACCGACTCCATCTTCTCTAAATTGGGTGTACCACACTTGCTTTGGGCTCAAAGCAGTGTCTTCATCTGCAGAGTAAGAAGTTCTCTCTGCTCTGAATTTTCTAAGGGTAGGATAGCTGGTGGTGTGACCTGTGTATGGGAGGCTGGGGCTGGGAGTCAGAGAGAAGTAAAGTAATGGGTTACCTTGGAAAGAAGGGCTTGTAGCCCCACATACTAGTTACGAAGACCCAGAAGAGAACTGACTGAGGGCAAAGGGGGAAATGGAGAGGGAAGAGTTGAACGATGTGGGGCCTGGGGCATTCCAGATGCTTCCTAAATACATGGCTGGGATGTGGTTTGTCCACCACAGACTAAAGGTTTGAAAGTGTGGTCTACAAGTTGGTAGGTACCCTAAGGAAGGTGGTATGGAGAGGTGGTGAATCTTTAAAAAAGTGGGACAAGCTGTATGGGGTTGTGCATTCCTATAATCCCAGCACTTGGAAGGCTGAGGCAGGAGGCTATCAAGTTGGAGCCAGGCCTCAGCTATAAAGCAAGACCCTGCCAGAACAGGAGAGAAGAGAAGAGAAGAGAAGAGAAGAGAAGAGAAGAGAAGAGAAGAGAAGAGAAGAGAACAGAGGGGCCTGGTAGAAGGTAATGAGGTCATGGGGACACCACCTTCAGGAAGGATTAATGTAGGTTTCACCACAGGGTCAGGCTGCTATGAGCAAACCTGGCTCCTCCTACTCTCTTGCTTCCTACTCTTCTTTTTTTTTTTTTTTTTTTTTCCTTGTGCCAGGCATTGAACTCAGGGCCTTGAGCTTGCTAGGCAAGCACTCTAACCACTGAGCTAAATCCCCAGTGCTACTCTTCATGTGATGTGTAGCTCTCTTCCATGTTGCCTGCCCTGTGGTGCTAGCCACCCTGAGGCCCTCACCAGAAGGTAATGCTGATACCAGCGTCAGTGCCCTGCTCTTGGGCCTCCAGAACTGTGAACCAAAACAAACCTACTTTTTTAAAAACAAAGTACCCGCACTGGGCAAGATGGCATACACCTGTAATCCCAGTACCTGGGAGGCTGAGGCAGGAGGATCACTGCAAGTTCAAGGCCAGCCTGGACTACGTAGTGAGATGCCATCTCAAAAAAAACCAAAAAGAAAAAAAAGTACCCAGTGTCAGATACTCTACTATAGCAACACAAAATGGACTAGGGCACCACTTGCTCATCTTGTCCACAGCTTTTTGTGAGAATGTGAACAGAGTAACCAGAGTGTAACTGAGCTGCTTCCCTGCCACAGAGGGAGCCATGCCACCAAGCTGGGTTTTCCACCATCACTGATGCTGCACTAAGGCTGCAGCACACTGCCATGGCCAGAGCTGTGAACCTGATGAGACACCTTACCTTAATACAGCAGCAGTTTAACACAGCCAGCTCATCCCTTCCACTCCCAGCCACGCACACACCAACTTTTCAGAGATGATGAACAGTAACACAACGCAATTAATAATGCAATGCCCTGGGAGCCGGGAGGCAGTGCCTATGACATGCCTCCTGGGTCTCATTACAGTCAGCATGGCAGGGAGTGGGCAGGCTGGAGGGAGGCAGCAGCGCAGACCTTCCATGTGCTACAGGAGCAGTGTGGCTCTGTCCCCACCAGCGCCCTGCTCCGATTTCCTCCTCACCTCCAGACCAGATGACTCTTTAGCATTCAGCCTACGGAGTGGACTGCTTTTCCAGAAAACCTCTTTTCTGACATCTGAGTCCCGGCCCACACCAAAGCCCGAGGGATGCCTGGTGTCTGGGCCAGGTTGGCATGCTGGCAGGAGGGGCTTAGGTGCTCCTGGAAATGGAGGGAAGCCTGGGTAGTGAGCGAGATGGCTCAGCAAGGAGCTCAGGGCTTCTTTTGCTCTCCCTGAATGTGTTTTCTCTTCCTCCAGGATGAGGTGTAGGTTGCTGGGGGTGTGAGATGGGGGTGGTGATGGCTTCTGATCCTGCCTGAGGCAGAGAGGCAGCAGCCAAGGCCATCGGCTCAGCATCACTGGAGTCTGCCGGGAAATACAAACCTGCTGACTATAGGCCTTTGTGAGCTGTAACACAGTTTACAAACTGACGCAATCTGTTCCTTCGGTGCAGATAATAAGGAAGGCAGACTGTTCATCTTCCCAGGAAAACCCTAGGCTGGAGGCCAGAGGGAGAGTTAACTTTCTCTTCCCTGAGATGTGAGCAGGGAATGGTAGAACCAGGGGGTGCTGGTTTTGCCCTAGTGCCAGTGTAGTGCCCCACTGCCGGAGTCCTTTCCCAAGGGCTTCCCAAGCCAGAGGCCAGCTTTGGGATCTTCTGAAAGCAGGCACACCTGGAGGGCCCATCTCCTCATGCTGTCTGGCTGAGAGTGAAAAGAGTGCCCCTCTTCCAAAAGAGGAGGGATGACTGCCTTCTACCAGGCCCTCCACAGTATTCTCAAACTAATCTGGCCATTGGCTTGGCTCCGATCGGCCATAGGGCATTTGTAGAAACACCTCTTTGGCTTCAGGGCTAGACTTGCCCTAAAGGGAGGGAGCTAGGCATTGGCCTGTTTTATGGATCAGTGAGAGTATCATCGTTTCAGTAACTGCCTGAAATTATCAGATTTCTCACCTGATCTGAAAGTAACCAAATTTCCAATCAGGTCAAGTTCAAATGGCAGTTCCCCTTCACAGGTATCTATATAACATAATCCGATGGGTGCTCTGGGGGTCAGTATAGGCCCTTATTCTGTGCATTTTGCTTTGTTGACCCCAACTCTCAGGCTCCTTTACCTGAACTGCTGTGGGTAATGTCACTATAGGTACCCACATTTTGCCATTATAAAGTACTTAGGCTGGCATCCAGGGTTATTTCTTTCCCTTTTATCTATTTTGGATAAAAAAGAAATTAACCAAGCTTTAGATCACAACCTCTTTTGCTTCCTTGGGCACCTATTTCTATCAGTTATCTTCTTTCATAGCACCTTTCTGACTGCTTTTCACAAAAGCATCTATCTCTTTGCCTATGAACATCGTGCCCATCTTAGAAAACCTTGCTTTTCCCTCATATCCCTTCAAATCTGCCCCTTTCTCTTGACCCTCAGAGCATCCTGCACTTGCCCAACCCCTTTCCCTCTCCTGACCTGTGCAGCTGGTCCTGTGCACCATTGTGGGTACTATACTGTTACTACTACTTCAATTTGGGACTTCTTAATTGCTATTTTAAAAATTTCTTTGCAGATTTCATCATTTTTGACCGTTCAAATGCTATGACAAAGCCAAGCAACCCCCTACCATTTTTGCAACTTTCTTTTTTTTTAGATCTCTGCAATTCTCAGTTTTGGCTTTCTTTTCCTTGCTCTTTTTGAGTCTCTGTTGTGAATTTTCCCCTAACAATATGACCCTTGAATATGGGTATTTCCTCAGGGGCTTTGTTAAGCTCTTGACAGTCCCTGCATTCTACTGCTCTCTGATCAGACATATAGCTTCTACCTGCAGTCCGGATCTCCCTTCACAATTCATCTTCACCAGGTAACTCTCGACTGTGATGAGTCCAGCCTGAATCTCTCATCTTTACCACGAAACCTCCACTTCTGACCTCAGGTGGCAGCACGGAAATTGCCCTGAGTTTCCTGTACTTTCCTTGTCCATCTCCGTGCAGATTCTACTTCTTGGATGCCTCCCTTCTCTTTTATCCTTATTGCCATTCCCCCAGTTTAGGTCCCAGTATTGGCCTCCTTGGTGTCCTTGCCACCAATCTTGCCTCTCACAGCCCCTCCATGTTCCTGCAGAGTGTGGCAGCACAGCGCAGGGCTTAGATGCAGGCTCTGGAGCCAGACCACCTGGCTTCAAATCTTGCTCTACTGCTAATGAGTTGTGTGATGCTGGGTAGGTTATCTAACCTTCTGGGCACTGGTAATTCTATTTGTCCACTGAGCATAATAATGAATGATCTCTACCTCAAAAAGCTTTGATGAAGGGTAAGTGAAATACTGAAGAAGAGTCTGGCATACACTAAGCACTCCATAAGTGTTAATTAAAAAAAAATACGTATCAGATCACTTTACTCTTCTGCTAAAGTTTTAATTCCTCAGCAGAGCAGGATATAAGCTCCATATAACTGGGCTCTTGCTGGTCTCAGCTTTTCGTCATTATTCCACCCTTGTTATTTTGCTCTAGTCATGTTGAAGACTTCCTTACTTCATACAGGCCAGGCTGTGCTTTCTTGGCCTTGACACACCCTGTTTCCTCTGGTTAGCATGCTCCTGTCTACTACTTCACTTGCAAACTCCTATCCAACCTACCTGTTGAGATTCTGCACAAATGTGATTTCACATGAACCATGTCAGTATCTACTGAGGACTTTTTCGTATTTTGCTCATTTTACTACTACAGTATTACAAGAGGCATTTATTAATGGTACCTGGTAGGCATTCAATAAATAGATGATGAAAGATAAAAGATCCCAGATTCCCCGCACATCAGCAGTGAAGTAGGAGAAGCAAGTGCCTGTCACTGGGCATGTGCAGTGGCACTGAGCTGACTGGGAAGGCCTGCTCGAGAGGCCTCTATGGTGGAGGGCTGCCACAGAAGCCCAGCAGGCAAAGCCGGGCCTTGGCCAGGGCAGCCAGCACTGCTGCCTCACAGCAGCCCAGACAGCATGAGCAGAAGGGGCTGCTTTGCACTTGGCTTTGTCTCTACTGAATATAACTGGAACAAGCATGGATTCCTCTATTTTATCTAGGCATGAGGGCAGACCACAGCTGGGTTTCTCTCCCTCTAGTCTTCTGCATATCCACTGCCTCCTGGCTACCGGTATCTCAGCAAGGAAGGCTTGATGAGCAAAAGCAGATGTGAGATGGCTTGAGGAAGACCTATGAGGACAGGACAGGGGCTATGAGAAAAAGAATAGGGCAGATACTGGGGTGAGGCCTGGATCCCTCCAAGCAAGGGAGTAGGTCGTGCAGGTTAGGCTACTGTAAACTGGGGAGCATCTGAGTTCAAGGGCTAAGAAAGCTTGAAGGTGTAAAGTCACCCGTAGATGCCAGGAGGCCCTCAGGCGTTTTTGGAGAATGCAGAAACCTCTCAGGAAAGCAGTGCTGTTGGGTTTGAAGATCCGGGGCTTGAATTGGAAGCCAATCCCTGGCCCAGTCTCTCCTGACTTCTCAAAACGGGGTGGCGTGCATGAGGCCTGCTCAAAGGTGTCAGGGTAGGGCTGGAGTGTTTTAAAGGGGACATGGAGCCCTTTCTTTTATTTTACCATCGGTTGACCTTTTGGCAAAAGGGACAAAGACACTAATCCCTCTTGTAGGCCAGAAAAAAGGCACCAAAATGAAAAACCTGAACAGACAAAAATTCTACACTTACAGTCAAAGATTAGGCAACTGACTGCCTCCCTTCTCATCATGCCAGCAAAGGAGTTGGCCACTCTACAGCTTTTCTGAGGCAGCCCCCTGCCCTTCCTTCAGGCCATTCTACCTTTATGCGCCAAGCAGGAGGCCTGGCATAGGCCTGCCTTCCCCTGCAGGCTGTGCTGTATATGCTCTACATGACTGCCTAGGAAGGGTACCCTTTGTTGATCCGTACAATGGCACTGTCAGAGGCTGTTTACCAGCCCTGTTAACTTATGCCCCTGGACAGGACACAGAGAAAAAGAGAAGTCCCACCCTCTCCTCTGACCTTCCTAAGGAGCTGCCTGCAGGCTGAGGAGAGAGGAGATCTGAGCATCTGGGGAGATTCTGCCCATGTCCAGTGCACATTTCCACTCTGTTTCAAACCTCTTACAACACAGCAGGCAAAAGGAAACACCCTGTGAGATGATGCTGAGCCCCGGAGACTGGTCTTGAGTCAAGCAGTGTCAGTGCTGGAGGGCTGTTCTGTATCCATCCTCCTGCACATAGGATGACTGTACTCTTGCCTGCCATGACCCAAAGGCCCTATGATCTCTCTGGCCTCTCAGTAATGCACAGAAAAACCTCTGGGTAAAAGCTACCCATTATAAGGTTTGAGCATGTACACATGAAATAAGGATAAATGTAGCCTGCCAGAGGCTATGTAGAGAGGCTGGGCTTTCTTGCTGCTGACTTTTTACTGCTAATGATAATTACAATATGGCACTGTTTACCCTCTTAGAGTGGAGTTCTAATGGGCCACAAACCCTCCCAACCTTCTAGGATAGATCCTGAGCTGAGACTTTGGGGTTTCGGTTGGAAGCCCCACTGGCCTCACCTCTGCCCTCCTGGTTCTGTGCAGGACTCAGCAGTCTTTGCCCAAGTGAGGGAAAGAGCAAAGGGGTGGGCCCATGCAGGCATCTGGACCTCAGTGCATCTCCACAGTGGGACCATGTCCCTTCTCCCTCTACTTTACTCAATGCCCACTTTTGAGCCTTCTGAACAGGGTGAAAATTCTCAAAATCACTGCAGTGGGATCAGAGGCAAGATAAGGAGAACTATTAGTGACAGGTAAGAACAATAAGTAGGATGGGTCAGCAACTTGGTTGTTGGCAGAGATCTCTGCCTACCTTCTTGATAGGAGCCAGGGTCCCATTAATCTCTATTATTTCCTCTCTCTGATTTCAACTAAATGTCTCCAATACAATTCACTGTAACGAGATCCCAGGAGCCAGTTTGCAGCCCCTTGGCCCTACTATCCAGTCAGGCTGATTTTGACCTAGTCTCAGGCAGGGAGTGGTAGCCTGTATCCCGCAAAGGGGGCCAGGGTGGCCTCATTCGCCCTGTCTACCTCCCAATTTGATGTGCTAAGCAGAATCCCACTGATGCCTACTCTCTGCTCATGTGGGCAGTGCTCCTCCAAGGCAGGTGTGTTCTGCAATGGAGAGGGACGAACATGCTCAGAGTCTCCGGCTAAGTCTGCCCAGATGTCACAATTAAGCATCTATGAGAACCCTTTTGACTTGGAGAGGAACAGTGACCTGACCTGGCATAAGCCTAGCTGCCTCTCCTGACAGAGGACACTTGGATGCAGCTACTGCTGTCAACACAGCTTGTCCCACTGTGGCATTCCTGCCACTGTGCCCTTGGACAGTGCTTTGAGACTCCTGCCACCACCCCGCCACTCAGTGTAAATACCATTTAAGCAATCTGATTTCTTTTAATGCTGTCTGGGGGTATTCTCAATTGCCCACTGCTCCTGAGCTGCTGCTTGGAGCCAGCAGGCAGGAAAAGGCAGAGTGGGAGGGTCAGAGGCGGCAAGCGGATGGGCAAGGCTGGCCCAATCCTAGATCCTAAGAAGGTACTCACGGAAACACTGCAGGGAGGACAGATAAAAGGACTAAGGAGATTCTCAGCATCTTGTATCTTCCCAAGGCAGAAGTACATTAAATGGGGCTGACGTGCCCATCTCACCAGCCTCATTTTGCCTGACTTTGCCTCTGCTCTGGCCCAGCAAGTCTGCTTGCTTGTAAGCTGCCCGATCCACCTTCTATATTCCTGCCTGTGCCTGAGACTGCGAGCCTGTACCAGGCGTGCAATGGCCTGACGAGCAGTGGCCCCTACACTGCCACAGGAGGAAGCATAACACACTCTCCAGTAAAGGAGTGTGAAGGTGATCTCCTTCCAGAAAGTGCTGCTCAGGAGTGCAGGACGAAAATATGGGCAGCAGTTAGTGAGGGGCACCCATACTACTTTTGTCTTCCAGGAAGTCTGCCCAGATTCACTCTCCCTAACAAATCACTTCATCTTGTGTCAACCTGCTCTTGCTAATCTGTTACCTTTAACAGTTATGCTTTCCAAATGAGGTTATTTTCCTGTGCCTTTTGAATACACTCCCAGTCTCCAGAGGCTGCACAATGCAGCAGGCTTCTAGGCAGTGCTGGAAGGGGCTTGAAGGAAAAGGATCCTGGACTCCTGGGGGAGATTATGGTTGGCAGGGCTCCTGTGCTTCTGGGCAGCACCTTCCATGGGGCTGTAGTCCTGGTTTCTGTCAGAGCTTTCCTAATAAGGACAGCTTCCAAGGCCAGGTAACAGACGAAAATGCAGGTTAAAGTTACAGAGTATGCTGCAAGGGAAGACCAGGGTGGCTGAGAAAGATACAGCAGGCAGCTGGGCATTGTGGCGCATGCCTGTAGTCCTACACTTTGGGAAGCTGAGGCAGGAGGATCACTGTGAGTTTGAGGCCAGCCTGGACTACATAGTGAGACCGTATCTCAAAAAAAAAAAAAAAAAAAAGATGCAGCAGGCTGGAGAATTATCAGGGATGCCCAGATGAACTGATGGAAGAAATGAAAACACCCAATGATGATAAGTATTCTTCAACATGGGAAGACAAATGCCAAGGGAAGAGAAACGTACAAAAATCAGTAAGGGTATACAACGAGATCTAGGAATCACTGTAATCAACCAACCGAGAAGCAGTCACCTGGCATTTGTTAAGCAGAAAAGCATCCCATCAGGCACTGTGGTATGTCTACAAGAAGAGAAAACTTCTGTCTTCCAAAAGCCTGTGATTTAGTTGAGAAGACATGATGAGGCCACATCAGGTCAACTCGTGACAAAATGCCATACAAAGTCCATGACAATGGAGTTTGGGCACACAGCAAGTTCATGAAGGGCTCACAGGAGAAAGCCAGTTCCGAGGGTTGGCGAGCTGGGAAACTCTTCATGAAGGGCAGGCCTGGAAGATGGCCGGACCTCACAGTCAGGAGAAAGGGACATTCTAGCCTAAGGAAATGTTTTAGAAATGTGTTACTCTAGGGTAGGAGGAACGAGGTAGAATTTCAGGACAGAAAGTGATGCTGAGGTCAGCAGTGGTGGAAACATGTGATGAGAGAGGAAGAGAGGGGTTGATGGAGTGAGCAAGGGCCACGAGGAGGCACAAGCAGCTCAGAAGACAAGTCTCATCTTGAGAGAGCAGGTGCTCTTGAGAGATGGGGTGATGGGGCACATCAGAGCCCAACTCCCTTCTGATAGAGACTGGGACAGATGAATCAGCGGTGAGATTCTATACATTTGTAGGGAGGCAGGAAGGAAAGAAAGGAGGGTAGGAACCTGAACAAGATACAGGAAACATCCTGTTAAAGTCAGGATGGCTGGGAGAAAGGAATAGAGAAATAAAAGCATATAGTGGTAGCTTGTTAATGGACCAGGGAGTGTGCTGGCCTAGAGTCAGAATGTGCAGGGGAGAGATCAAAGGGACAGAAAGAGGAGAAAAAGGCTGAAGTCTCGGCCAGCTTGCTTGGCCAGCATGGATTTTCACTCCTTCCCCACATAAAAGATAAGTCTAGTGCTTTGTGCCTTGTCCCACCTTGCCTACCTGCACCCATACCAACCTTTTCCTCCTGATTTGGGGTGCTACCTCCACTGGTAGAACTGCACAGTGGTTACCAGCAAGAGCTCTAGAGCCAGGCTACTGGGGTTCAATTTCAGCCTCTGCCACTTAGAAACCACAGGACAGTCAATGTAGGTCTCTGTGCTTCTGTTTCTTCAAGATATGATATAGAAGTAATAAAGGTGAACACTGCTTTCACAAAATTTAAGTAAGTTAATACAAAGCTTTTGGAACCATGTCTAGGCCACAGTAAGCACTCAACAAATACTGGCTCTTCTTACTGGTTGAAGCACATGTATTAAGGACAGAAACCTATTCTTGGTGTATGCATGTCACAGGGTGACCAAGCTCTGTGGTTTTCTGAGGAAGAACTATAGGCTCTTGGCCAATATATGGCCTGGCTTACTCCTAGCATTGGCAGAGAGTCTGGCCCCTGTGATTTAGGGTACTGCTTGAAAGCTTCCCTCTCAGGGGAGGGTATGAACTAAATGTGCTGAGTCTTGGCCTGACCAGTCATTGAACCCACTGTCCAGCTGGAGCAGGGCAGCTTTCAACACCTACCTAGTAGGCAAAGAGGGATTTGTTTCTCCAGTCTCATTCTACCACCTCCTACCTGTCTCATGCCACAAAGACTCTGATCTGGCCCTAAACACACTCTGAGGCTTCTTGTCCTGTGTCCTGCCTTTCATGCTAGCGATGTCCCAATATCCATTCTTTCCTTTTTTCTATTCTGGTTATTCCAGGCATCAGTATGGCTAGCTCCAAGATTACATTTCCCAGCCTGCTCTCCTTGGTCACATTACTGAATTTTAGCAGGAATTCTGGGGTGGTGGGACATCTAAGAAAGCAGGTGCTTTCCTGGCATGTTTTCCCTCTCTTGATTTCTTGACTGGACACACAGATGCCAATGGCTGGCACTTATTGATGTAAGACCTAAAGGGCTGCAGCCCTACAGACACCCTGTACCTTGAGAGTGGAGGGCAGGTGCTGAGACCAGCACAATCTAAGGCTTGGATCCCTGATGACAATGGGAGTCACTGTTCCCATTGAGCTTCTTTCAGGAGAAGGAAGAAAATTTTCAAATTGTTTAAGCAAATATTTTTGGTCTACATCACTAGATGTAATCCCCGACTACTGCACTGGTCTCTCTCCCTGGGACGCGCGTCCTTCCTCCACCCTTGGCTGGGCTCCACCCACACATCCTTACTCACTGGGCCTAAGTAGTGCTTCCTGCAGGAAGTCTTTTCTGGGTCCCTATTTGTGTTCCAAGAGAATCCTGACTGCTAACTCCTTAATGGCAGAAAACACAGCTGGCTTGACCTTACGGTCCCAACTCCTACGTGGCATCTGACATACAGAGGGTCAACACACATGTGGTAAATGAATCGAATGAAAAGGATATACAGATACCAATCACTGGCACTTACTGGTTTCTCCTTGCTTTCAAGAGTGTTTGATCCAAAGAACATAAGAGGAAGATAATCTTGGAAAAACAAGACCCTTTTTTTTGTTGTTGTTGATCCAAACATAGTCTTGGACACACAGTCCCCGGGGCAATGGCCTGTTCTGTTATAGCTGTACCTGTTCCAGTGATGGCCTAGAGCACATATTCCGTCCACCAGCTGGCTTGGCAGGGGTGGATCATAAATGCTCTAGGTCAGAGGCTCTGTAACTGTCTGTTCCACATGCAAAAACCAGACCGGCAGCTGGTTCCCGGCAAGAAGGAGGGGAGCCAATACTTCCTGCTGTATCGGCGTCACAGACGTGGATATTGTCTCACTTAAATGAACTATTCTGTGAAGTGGTTCTCTGTAGTCCCATTTTACTGACAAGGAACTGGAGGTTTAGCTAAGTTAGAGAACATGGCCCAGGTGAAAGGCTGATGGGTGATAAGCTATAGTTACATAGAAGCAAGAAGTTCTGTTTATGCTATCATTGCATATTAGGGTGACTACAGATAATAACAATGTATGACACATTTCAAAAAGTTGAAAAAAGGAAATGGAATTACAGGCCTGTAATACCAGCACTTGGAAGGCTGAGGCAGGAGGATCCCTGTGAGTTCAAGGCCAATTGGGGCTCTATAGTGAGTTCAAGACTAATCTGGACTACATAGCAAGACCCTATCTCAAACAAAACAAAACAAACAAAAAAATACAACTAGGGGGCTGGGGATTTAGTGCAAGGCCCTGAGTTTGATCCCTGGCACCCAAAAAACAAAACAAAACAAACAACCACCCCCCCAAAGCAACTAAAAAAAAGGAAAAGAAACTAGAAAATGCTTGAGTGTGTGTACAGTGAATAAATGTCTTTTCCTGGGGGGTGAAAAAAAGTTGAAAGAAGGAATTTCAAGTTTTCACTGTAAAGAAATAATAAATATTTGAAGAGATAGGTATGTTTACCCTGATTTAAACATATGTATAGAGAGAAACATCACATATTACCCCATTAATATGTATAAGTTTTATGTTTTTATATGCTAATTAAATATACAGTTAAAGATTAAAAAAAAGGAGGAGGGGTAAGGCAGGAGGATTGCTAGTTTAAGCCTAGCCTGAGCAAATTAGTAAGGCCTTGTCTCAAAATAACAATATAAAAAGGTTAGGCTATAAATCGATGCAAAAGGCCCTGTGTCCAATCACTAGTACAGGGGGGAAAAAAAAATTTGCTCCAGGTCATGAAATGTATTTGGGAAGGTGAGCAGAAAACTCTACACATCTACAGTATTGAGTCTGGCCCAAATAGAGAGGCCAGAATTTCAACTAAGTACTGCCTAATTCCAGAACCTGGTCCTTGTCACTAACCTGTGGGCAGAATGATTCTCCTGACACTTGGGAGGGTCACACCCTCAGCTGTCTAGGTTTCCTGAAGTTACTGGCCTAGAAGCGCTGGCCAGGGGAGGTGGATGAAGACAGGCTGAGAGTGGCAGGAAGTGGCCCAGGCTGCTTGTTCTTGGGCCAGGGGCAGTGTGTGAGAGGAAAGGGAAAAGCTATTAGATGTGATCTCTCCCTCAGATCTGCCTGAGCGCCTTTCCCCAGTGACCCCATGCTGAACACACCCGCCAGCAGGTTCTGGGCTCATTACCCTCTGGGACTCACTGCATCCATTCCCTGTTGGTTGTTCAGCATGAGCCCAGCCCCAGGAACTCTGTCACCACCCCCCCACAGCTGCCTTCCAGCCACTGCTGCAGCCTCCTTTCTTGGGCTGGCATTGGGAGAGGGCCACCCAGGGCATCCCCTTGCTGTGAGGCCAGTATTTCCACAGGCTCCCCCTTCTTCCTCTGCTTGCTTCCCTCTCTCCCTCAGCAGACACCTAGAGAGGGGCCTGACCTTGGAAATCCAAACCTCTGAAGCGATAGGGCCTCCTTTAGATCCCTGTGGGGGGACACAAAAGCCATGCTGAGATGACAAGAACAGGGGAAATCGGCCCACTGAGCTGCCTAGGGGAGGGGCACAGGCCATGGAGGAGGAGCAGATGAAGGATGGATACAAGTCCAGCCCCTTCCTGCCTCCCAGTCCTTTTGGCTGAACCTGCCTCTGTTACCCTTTGACCAAAACAAAATCCTTCTGGCTTCTCTATCTGAGAGCAACTGAGTTTATAATTGAAAAGCCCAGAGAATTTATTGCCATGGAGATGTGGAAATTTAAAACTCATAACCATCCCGCAGGCTGATAGATCAGGCAGATATCCATCCTATTAGAAAAACTTGATACTGCAGATATCCATCTTACTACACTAAATGGTTAAGAAAGCCTTGCCCCACATTACAGACACGCTGTGTAGGGTTTTCTGCTTACCTTCCTGAGTACATTCATCAGCCCATTTTGTTTCCTCTGTTGAGTTCGGCCGCAGAATTACAAACTGCTGAGAGGCAGCAGAAGTTTTAAATTAAGCATTCATGGGCGTAGGTGAGCTCGGGAAATGATGGTGGGTCGGGAGGCAGGCAGGCAAGATTTAGTGCCTCATGTGGGGCGGGGGGGTGGGGGGAAGCTGAGGCTCATCAACAAGTCTGGATGAAGCCTGGGAACACAGGAGCCAGGGAGAGAGAGAGAGGAAGGAGGGCTCAGGAGGAGGAATTTAAAAGCTCTTTGGTCAAAGGGCCAGACATGCTGCATGACAAAATGAAAATTATTGGAGACTTTGAACCACAGTTAATGCTAACCTCCGTGCGAGGCATAAATATCTGCTATGCAGAACAATCTATGTGTGAAGTGGGAACTTTGGTAAGCCAGTCAACCAGGTGCTTGTGCACCCCGTTTCTCTTCAGACATTTCCAGAATCCACCTCTTCCAGTGAGTTTTCCCTTATCATCAACTGCCGCAGATCTAGTACATTGAGGTTGTCCTGAAGGGCACTGACCCCTTTCCTTCTGGACAGGACACCTTTCCTCCCTGCGCTGGTTTGCCTCAGGAGGTGAGATGTCTCTGTTTCCTGCCTTTCTGCCACCGGAGGGGCTGAGCCCTGGAGGAGGGAAGGAGGCTGGGCTCAGGCGCTGGGCACAAGCTTGCCTGTATGCATGCTGCTGCAGCCACTCCATTTGACTACCGCATGGGTCACTCACTCAGCCCCAGAAAGAAGGCCCAGGGACGGTGGATGACTTCATGACAGCAGCCTTAACGGTGATTGGTGGTGCTGGGAAGACAGGCAGCAGCAGGCCCAGTCCTCCGGGGGTCTGCCCCCTGCACCAGCCATTCTCATAACCTTGTTTTATTTTCTTTTATTGCAGAGCGGCTCCAGTGTGTGGGCAATAAAGCTTTGACTGCTGTACTCCACAGGCCTGGGGTGGGGAGAGCTCAGCTTGCCAAAGTAGGGCAGCGTGGAGAGAGGGAACCCAAGCAGGGGGGCGATTCTAGCAAGTGCATCCCCAAGGCAGCGAAACCAGAGAATTCTTCCCTAGTCCGAAAGGCCCTTTGAGGACTGGCAGAAAAAGAGCTGCTTGGGAAACTATGGCTTCTCACAGGTTTGGCATTCATTCAGGATCCCCATCCTATGCTTCTGAGTTTTGTAAACCTCTCCTCTCTCCTGCAAAGAAAAACCTCATCTCTCTTACTTGCTATGCTCCAACTTTTGCTTGTGGACTGACTTGTGGACTGATTCTATCCTCCACTGCCCTGGCAGCTCACCCCTGTCCTTTGCACAACTTTGTGTGCCACAGTCTTTCATGTAGCAGGGAAGAATACTATCTCCCCAAGTGACTGGCCTCCTGCTGCATTCTTCCGTGAACCCTGAGAGCCACTTCGGGCAGGCAAAGGGAGAGAATTACCTGCATGGCTTTCGACAAAGGTGGGGACAGGGTGAAGTCTCCACTTAAGAGCCAGCAGCCTTGGGAAGTGGAAGTGCTGGAGTGGCGAAGGGAGGATGAGGGTCTCCTTAAAGGTTCAGGTAGAGGCTTGTATGGGATAAAAGAGGCTTTAGAGAGAGGAGAGAGGCAGCTAACTGGCTTACTGCCAAGACACAGGGTGACAGAGCTTCTTGCAGCCCCGAATGGTTTACAAACATAGAACCTTTGCCAAATCGTGTCCCTGTCAATTCTAAAAGCCTTAAAACCCCATAATTGCCTCTCTAATGAGACTCTCTAAACAGCCCCTTTCCCACCAACTGCCTACAACACTTACTTAAGCTAGCTATGTACTGCTCAACAGACATTTGCAAAATTTTTTATAAAATTCATTCTATATATGCTATATTTTATACCGGTCCATTTAAGATAATTATGTGTCAATTCTGCATGTGCTAGACCTGCACTGTCCATACAATAGGCTCATCTAGCAATAAACTGGAAGTTCCTAAAGGGTACAGGCCGGATATGGATCTCTCTACATACTTTTATTGACTCTAATTCTCCTGCCCCAAGGGACCTACCAATGCAGTACAAACATCCCATGGGGAATGACTTTGAGGGCACTAAAGAAGAGCAGGACATAAGACTGGCATTCTAGGCACAGCCCATTGGGCTGGGCTTTGGACCAGGAGATGGATTTCGTCTGATTTCCCTTGACGGACGAGTTGTATTCAGCAAACAGCCCGGCATGCTGCTGTCACTCTGATGCTGAGCTCTGACAGGCATCGATCAGGCTGCAGTGTGAGCATGCAGATACGCACACAGACCTCGTCAACATCTGCAGCGCAGAGACAGTTGTCTGGGCCAGGAAGCCTCCACCTCCACCTCAGTGGATGCCACTGAGAGGGACACTGAACCAGTGGACAAAAGGAGAAGGACAGGGCTTCCTCAGACTACCCATTCCTGGGTATTCTGACAAGTTACAGCAATGAAGTGGAGTTAAACAGGGGTGAAGAGACAGATCCAACCTTAACAGACAAGCTGCCAGGATGCGAGCTCATTCAGACAGTTGAGATGAGCAAACAGGGACATTAGGCTAACTCTGGGCATAAATGGCCTATAATCTGCAAGCCTGAGCAGAAGAAACAGGACACTGGCAGCTCTCCTCTTCTCTCTCTGCCCAGCAGCTGTGCCTCATGCTGCTTTCCAAAAGCACCAGAGACTTCCCGAGTATTCCACTGGAACCAAGGTCACCTTTCTCTCTCTCCCCAGTGAGGATGTCCTCCTATACCTCTGAGAGTTCAGTTTCTATTAAGTATTCCAGTAATTAGGAGCTCTTGTTTAGGAAGAGTCAGCTTTCCTGCTAGGAAAAGTGCTCTTTCAAGTGAAAATCCACTAACCTGAACTTCCTGCCCATCTAGCTTTGTATTCTGGAACACTGTGGAATAAATCTGTTCCTCTTTCTTTACTGGTGGGTGACTCTGGGAAAGTTCTCAGATCCAAATATCACCTAGGGCTGGCTGCTTTGAGGACTAAATGAGAAAAGACTCAGCAAGTAACCAACACAGTGCTTAGCCATACGCAAATACACAAAAGGTGTTTGTGTTATGAATGTTTGTCTGCTCCTTCTTTCTCTCCCTGGTGATTTCCATTACTCACTGGACCCAGACCCCATATGGCATACAACCCAGGTCCCTTCTTAGAAAGGCCCCTCCATTTTTAAGAACTCCCTAAAAACACAAAAGTAAGAATGGAACACAGTATCCCAGATACTGTTTAAGCAGTGTAGTATAGAATAATTACCTCCTTTGGATCTATACTATTTGTCTGTTAACGCAATTTTTATCAGTCACTTCACACTGTTTCTGGTTTACAGTTTGTAGTAACAAAACCCCCTGGGGGTAATTTTCAAATGAACTGCCATCAAGCTAGGTCACCTTCATCTTGTAATTGTGTAACTGATTTGTGAACTTAAACACAGGACTTGGCATTTGTTAAAAATGGTAAATTACATTTCACATTGTAAGTCACATTCCATCTCTTCCCATACTGGTAAGAAATCTTAACCTTGATTTTCTGTTCTAACAGAAAACATTCTTGTTCACTTCAACTGAATGTCCTTCTAGGTCTCTGCTTAAGTCTTTGGAAGGGTGGGCCCAGGGGCAGAAACACAAAATTGCACGGTGGCTCTAAGATGCCCCATGTGTAAGGGCGAGGTTACATGCTGTTCAGCAGGAAAATCCCTATACGGTAAGCCTGTGGAAGGGCCTGGAGGAACAACACTGGGGCAGATCTAGAAGGGCCAGGCTGCTCTCTGCTCCTCAGAAATCCTCTCCTCACTCCTTCATATTGACTGAACCTGAAGCTTTCACACAAATGGAATTACTGCCATTTACACAGGCCCAGAGATGGATTTGGTCAGAGTATGCACTTAGAATAGGGGTGCGACAGAGAGAAGCTGGACACAGCTGGGCAATGGCGCACTCCCTCAGCTCGGGAGGGCTGACTTGGCTGATCTCTCCCTTCCAGAGCCCCTCACCACCTTGACAGCTCTGCCTGTCTGCTTGGAACAATGGTTCTCTCAAATGAGAATAGAAACTCTCTGCTGAAGATTGGCTGGGTCACAGGTAGATGGCTATGGGAATGCAGAAAAGGATCTTGGCAGAAGCACAGAAACTGTATTTGCAGGTGACATGATAAATGGAAGAGGGACTTGGGCCCAATGACCAGGAGAAAACTGAGTGAGGGAGGACCAAAAAATTCAGCCGGGAACTTGAGGCCAGAGCAACCTTGTTGTGTCGATTACTTCAGTGGCGAAACTGCCGGAGGGTCTGAGGGATCCATGGACTCACCTGGGGTCCTTTTCTCTGGATGTTACATGGCAGTAAGGTTTCCCTTCTGGATGGCTAGGTGGTGGTAAGCTCTGTGGGATGGTCAAGTGACTGCATTACTAAGATCAGTGAGGATGAAGCTGGCCCTTGTTATTCCCTGTGAGGGCCAACACTGTAAGGTGGGGTACCTGGGAATAGGGGACATGGGGGACAAGGAGGGATGGGACTCATACCCTGCTTTATTCTCCAGAATCTGCTGGATCACAGTGACCCAATTATTCTACAAATGGAGTTAAGACTGCCAGGAAATAGTGGTTTGTGCAAAAACTGTCTCCAGAAGGGCATTCAAACAGAAGAACATTGCACATTGCAAAGAAAGAGAAAAGTGATAAAGAAAAGAGAGAACTGTGAAAACTGAGCGCTCCATGCCTCTTCCTTTCAACTCTTTCCTTACAGGCACACACATATGTACACACCTGCTTCTTAAACAACTGATGGGGGCAATCCTGCAGTCCCTGAACTACCTGCCTAGGACAGAGAAAGCTGCTGAGGTCCATTCCAGGTTCAGAATGTACTGCTGTTGGGGGGAAACTTTCCTTTGCACATGCTTTGCCAGCCTTTTCAGTTTCAGCCAGGCTTTCATTTGATGACCCTAAAACATAAGCTCAGAATCCCTTTCACTTTCATATTGCCCCAGAGACCCATGGTTCCCAGGACATAACCATTCTACCCCTTCTGTCCTCTGGGGCTCTCTGGTGAATCAATTCCCATAGCTTGACTAACCATCCTTGTTTCATGGATGAGAAACCTGACGTTTTGTTTTGTGGAGCAAAGAACTAAGGCTGTGTAAGGACAGAATTCAAAGGCAGATCTCAGATTCTCAAGCCAGCATGTTATTGTGTTGCAGACACAATGCTGGACTGGAAGCTCCTCTAGTCTTCCAGTCTTATCAGTGAGCCAAGAGGTGCTGGGGTGCTAAATATTCTCAGAACCATAGTGGGCCCAAGGGGAAAGTGAAGGAAGAGGGGGCCATGGGCCTTGCAACAGAATGGTACCTGAAGAGGATGCTAGGAGGCCTTATGGGGGGCAGGAGGTACCTTGGGGAACGAGCAGTTAAGAGGACCAGCACTCATTTCTCTTAGCCAGAGCTGAAGGAGAAAAGCTACTGGGGAGCTCAACAGAGTGAGTGTCAAGCATGGTGTTATCCATAGCACTGTGGACGCCAGGCTTGGCTGAAAAGGGAAGAAAAAAGTCTTTAGATGGAAGAAAGCAAAAAGGGGGTGATGAGGAAAAGATGGGGAGGGAGTAGAGTTCAAAGGATAAAGACTCTAGACCAGTGGTGGCAAACCCGCGGCACACTTGTTGTGTTTTCCTTCTAAGACAAAAGATGTTAATGTAGAGTTGTTTTTTCTAAACTAAGAGCTTGGTATTCAGGTTTAATTGCAGTGTTGGCACTTTGTGATAAGTGGGTTTTGGGTTGCAGTTTGGCACTCGATCTCTTAAAGGTTCGCCATCACTGTTGCAGACATAGCTCTATGCCCAGGAATGACTGCAAAAAGCATCTGAGGCTGCCTTAGGAGCTCAAACGTCTGCAATGCTATAAGTATTCCCCAAAAGTCCTGCTCTTTTGCAGATAGAAAGATGTACAAATAACCCTGTGAACAGCTGGGGGAGCAAGACACAAATCAGACAGAATTCTCTAACTGAAAGCATGATGTGTTCAGGGGCAGAGAAGGCACACAGAGGAGTGATGAATATGAATTTGGAGAAGTGACAGTTTCTTACAGCAGCAGGATGATACACATACACCCTACATGGCTTAAGAATGTGATGCTACCTCTCCTCCAATAGCTTTCTGCTCTCCTGCCCCTGAAACAAAGAGGTTTTTTTTTTTGTTTTTTTTGGTTTTTTTTTTTTTTTTGGTGCTGGGGATCGAACTCAGGGTCTTGTGCTCGCAAGGCAAGCACTCTAACCACTGAGCTAAATCCCCAGCCCCTGAAACAAAGAGTCTTGGAAGTGCTCTTCCCAGCCATGCAGCTGGCCATACCACCAGGCAACCACTTTCCTCCCTCCCTTGTTCCCAAGGATGTTACCAAACAGGCTGCGTATTTCCCCAGTTCATCCCACTCTTTCCAATCAGAGCTAATTGAACCACTTAACTCAAAGACAATAACATTTGTTGTTTCAAGCCATTAAGAAATTCATCTCAGCTGAGGCATTATGCATGAGGCCTCCTCAAGGATGGCAGCACAGACTCCCTACAAACATGCCCACCATGGCCTGCAAGGCACACTGAACTTGTAGATGTGTGCACAATACGCCTCAAGGAAAAATTTTGCAGAATTGTAGTCAGCAAGTGTTAGCCTGTCTTTCTCAACAGGGTTTTCTGAATTTAAAAAAAAAAAAATTACTGCCAGTTCTAATTCTGCAGCTGTGGTCTTGAGGCTCCCAGGGATTCTGCTGCTTGTATCTTCTGAGGGTCAGGTAAGAATGGAGGAAAGGAACAGAGAAGAGATCTCACACTTGGTGACAAGAATCTTTAAGGGAGAAAGACCCCTTTTCCCTCTGTTTGTGGCACTTCTTCTTTCTCATGAGCCTCTATCCTAAGGGACACCGGTGAGCAACAGCACTCCATGGAGGCAAAGTCCACAGGGCACAGAGCTAATAGTACCAAAAAGAACATCCTCTCCCCCAGTCTCAACATAAGGGTCCAAAAGACCTGGAGAAGAAGAGTGGAGTGCTTAGGGAAAGCAGAGCTCAGGTGAGGACAAGGGACCTGATACCTCTGCTGCTCTGGTCCTCATGGGCTCAAAAGAGAAAGAACAGCCACAGGGGAGAAAGGGTAAGACAATGACAAGAGAGGAAAGATGAAACGAAGAGTGTAGCTGGTGGAGATGGGAGAGGGACTCAGACCCATTTTAATGCTATGTGTTTTTCCTGAGAGTAACTTCACAAGAGTAGAAAGAGATCCAGGAAGATCTTGGCTCTGCCATTCCTGTACCCCAGGGTGACTTTAAGGAAAGCCAATGAAGTTCCCTGGGTTTGTGTTTCCTCATCTCTAGATGGGGGTGAAATTAAAGCCTCCTTGCAGCTCTCAAAGGCCCTGGTCCCATGTGTCTGTTGGCTGACTTTTAGGGCTTCTGCTCATTTTTTTTGGCCCCTTTTGAGCTCTGGGACTGTGTCACCGGGGTTGTCACTTCTTCTACAAGGCTCTACCTTCAAGCCCCACCGAATAACATGAAATCTAGTCAACTGACCAATAGATACTGGATTACCATCTGTATGTTTTCTGGGATCACAAAGAACAGAACAGCCGCTGTTAGAATGGAGAGGGGAAATGCTAGTCGGATCTTCAAAAATGGGGTAGGGGTCGGGGTAGAAAGAAGCAAGATAAGGAAAGGTGAATTCTGTGAACCACAGGTAAGAAAGCTTGAAGTCTGTCCCAAACCAAATTACAAAACCATTAATTGAAATGTGGTCTGTGAGCACTTAGATGAAGGAAATGATCATTAAGAGATGACCCATGTGCACAAAGTCAGTCACACTAACCTCCTTTCCTTGTAGGTGAGGTCACTAGTGTTTTGAACAAGGAGTTTATCATAAACCTGTTTTTTCCCAGGGACTGAATTATTTTAGGTGGGTCAATGACAGGGCACAAAGGAGAACACAACAGAGTTACTGCTTTTTCAATTATCTCTTAACTGTGATTATATTAAGGAACAAGTCCCAGTTTGCTGCTAATCTGTCTTTAGCACCTCTTTAACAAAAGAGGGGCAGAGCCTTGCAGGCAAATGGGATTTAGAGAGAATTCAGTAATATTCTTCTATATTTTCTGTGTTTTCCTTTCATTTACGATAAGTGATACTTTTCCACTTAAGGAAAAAAAAATGAAAAATTTATTTCAGAAAGAATGAAATGATTTCAAGTGAAATATGAATGAAATAATAGGTAGGTTCTGGATTTAGCCAAGTCACCTGGACTGATGGAATACAAAATACTGAAAATTGGGAGATATTGCTGTAAATGAAATGAAATGTAGCTGGGCACATTTTGCAGGGAAGAGACCACTTTGTGGCCCCCAAGGCTGTCTGATGCTGACACTCAACCATGGAAAGGTCCACTCACTGCTCAATCAACACCCATTTCTGACTTGTCTCTCTGCTGGCAGGACCCCCTCATTTTAACTTGCATGTGGTCTGGAAAAGTGCTGACCGGTCCAAGTTATTTTGTGTTTACTATCATAAAACAATATTTTAAAATATATAAAATTAAAAACATAGCAATTATACTGACACACAATTATTAAAGTTTTTAAAAACCCACCAAAAATCAAGGTAGAGTAAGTACACACACTTATTTATTAATACATTAAATAACAAGATTTAGCAGCAGGTCTAAAGACTACTATAATTTCAAAGTAGTGACCAGAGTCATAGCTCTACTACTTTTACTATGATTTGTTTCTTACATTCATATTCAAAGGAGGTGGGTGCTAAATTTTAGAGGCTAATAAAACTAAAGATGTAGTATTTTTTCCCTGTCTAAATTCATGGACCATACAAACTTCTAGTTTCAGCCAGTCACAGCAGTGGGGGAAGACAGTTCCTTTTCCTGTTGGTTTGTGGGTAGGGGATCACATCCAGATCTGGATAACAAGATGTAAAAGGAAATCAGCTGACAGGCTTGTGGGGAGTTTTTTTTCTTTCAAAAAGGCATAAAATAAGAAAGCATACTTCTCCTGCCTCTGGAGACTAGCGTGTAAGCACGTAATGCCTGGAGCTATGGCAACCATGTTGCAGCCAAGAAAGACACCTGTGACTGTAACAGAACAGAAAGAGGAGAAGAATTAAGGTGCCTGGTTCTGGTGCTGTATCAGTTAACCAACCCACCCTAGAGCTGCTGCACTTTGAGAACGACTTTGTATGTGAGATGAAACAATATCATTACTTAAACTGCTTGGAAATTCTATTACTTGCAGCATAAAACACTTAACGCCCTAAAGTGGCTCATTGGTCTTTACCCCAGTTACATATATCTTGTTCAGCCTCCAAAAACAAAACTAGGTGGCTAGGTGTCCCTTAATAGGAGCAGCAGGGGTTGCTCTGTGCCCCAAGCCCATCTCTGTCCTTTTCAGCCTCTCGGGCTCCTCAGTGTAGAGTAGAAGGGCCGTCTAATGAGAACTGACAAGGTGGAGGCCACAGGATTGCTGATGACAGAAGACAGAGCTCCTAGCAAAGGATGCCTCCCAGAGGGTTAGAGTAGAGACAGGTCCTGGGGCAGGAGGTGGGCTAGAGAAGAGGCGGGTCATGGAAAGTAGGTCTAGAAAAGAGGGAACAGACAGCCCAGCACAGCTGTTAAACCAGGAGATCCATGATGGGGTTTCAGGTTCTTATTTGGTGCTGAGCCAAATATCAGGGTGGCACCGGCTCCTTTTTCTTTTCCCCCCATCAGACTATATCTGCCTCCAGTTTCCATTCTATCTGGGTGTAAATTTCTCAATTCATAGCCATAAATCTGATAGAAAGCTTGGAGAAGACATCAGACAGACCCTATAATCTCTGCTAATCCTGTAATCGGGAGCTAAACCCAGGACACAAATGGATTTGCAAAATAAGGATTTTAGAAACTCAAATGGCATTAGCAGGCCTCTGAGACAAATGTATACAACAACTGAATGAGATCCATCAATACCAGCACAGACACACTCTTTCTACTCCACACAAACTGTCTGGAAAAATAAAGGAGCAGATGGGAGAGGCTGTAAACTTCTGAGGATGAGAGCGAAACCACCTCAGCAAGGCCTTTCTTTTATCTGGGGTGTGTGGGTGTTATTAAAAAGTTTTATTTTAATTGACACATAAGTATACATATTTATAGGGTAGAATGATATCTCAATACATTTACTCACTGTATAATGATCAAGTCAGTGTAACTAGCGTATCCATCATTTGAAATATTTATCATTTCTTCTAGTTACTTTGAAATACACAATCTATCACTGTTAATTATAGTCATCCAACTGTGCAGCAGAACACCAGAGCTCAGTCCTCCTGTCACACTGTACCTGTTAACTGTTGACCAGTCTCTGTAGCACATCCCCCAAACTCAACAATTCTTTTTTTGGAAACAGGATTTTGCTATGTAGCACAGGCTGGCCTCAAACTTGTGATCCTCCTGCCTCAGCTTCCTGAATACTGAGATTACCAGTGCATGACACCATGCCTGGCTTAACAAGGTGCTCTGAAATCCTGTAGGAGCTGGAATGAAAAGGGATAAATGGTGGTGGTGGTGGGGGAGAGATGGGGAAGATGGTTACTTTTAAGTCTAAACCCTTCTTTATTACTTCTTTGGTACAAAAACAATGAATGACTTTAGCAAGGTAAGAACAAAAAAGGAAAAATTTTTTTCTGCATGGGGCCTACGCAATTCCACAGCAACCAGCTTTCAAGTCGCTGGTGTCAGATTTGTGGCTCACCTAACCTACTGCAGGGGACAGAGGTCTTTGGGAATCCAGCATGGATGCATCTGTCTACAGAGCCTGTGTCTTCAGGGACCTGCCAGTCCCTCTGTGGACAGACCTGGATAACACTGAGCGGGACACCGTAACACACGGACCCCGAGCCTGAGGCCTGCTGTGGCCATGGGAACTGCACCGGGGAAAACTCTTTGCTTCAGCTGAATGGCAGCATTCTCTTGGTTTTTTTTCCCCGTCTTCTCTGAGAACCCAGATGTGAATGCAATGAATCCAGGGGTAGTCTGTGACTGGGACATTTTTGTTCCTTTCTGAGAGCAAATCCTCCTCAGGAGAAGTGAGCCCCAGCCAATGCAAGAGACCCTTGCTTTTGTCCCTGCCAGCCTCTTAGGCCCACAACCCTTCCTTTCCTCTACCTACTACCTCCTAGAGACTTCCAAAATGGAATGGAGGATGGTGAGGCATTCCATCTCCAGAACACACACACACACACACGCACACACACACAAACACACACAGAGTTGGGGTCACACTGTCCTATGTAACAGAGATTCTACGGATAGTGTTATTTACTATGTGCATGTTTTTGCACTATGGGTTATTGTTCACTAACTCCTTCCTTCCTTCCTTGTTCCTTTCCTTCTGTAGTAGAGATGGAACCCAGCATCTCTGCGTGAGCTATATCCCCAGCTCTATCCTAATTAAAAAAAAAAAAAATTTTTTTTTTTTTTTTGGTGTTTTTGAGACAGGGTCTCACTGTGTAGTTCAGGCTGGCCTTGAGCTCACTATATATCCCAGGCTGGCCTCGAACTCTCAGTGAGCCTCCTGCCTCTGCCTCCTGAGTGCTGGGATTACAGGTGTGTGCCACCACGCCTGGCTTAAAAAGTTTTTTTTGGACACAGGGTTCTTGCTATCTTGCTCAGGCAGGGCTTGAACTTGTGATCCTCCTGTCTCAGCCCCTCAGTGTGCTGAGATTATAGGCATGTGCCTGGTGGATCACCAGCTTTCCTATTCTATTTTTGCCCAAAAAGTTGGGCATTGGGGTCAATATATTCAAATAATTAGGGCAAATGAGATACATAGAGCTTTTAAGCCGACAAAAGTAAAACCTGCATGAGAAAACTAGCAGCACTGAAGTCAGAGTGGTCAGGGGGACTGGTGTCACCTCTGAGGTGGGTCACCTGATAAGACAAAATGCAGCCACCCCTCTTGGCTGCTCTTAGGAAGAGATGTGCCAAGAGAGAGATGATGTTCAGGAGGCCAACAACGCAGAAAGACCCTCAGTCCCTGGGGCTACTGTCCTTGAGGCTCATGTGTGCGAGACCTTAGAAACTTCTTTAACTCCCACTTAATTCTTTCCCTTCCTAAAAAATGGTACTTGCTGAGAGTGGTCTCGCTAAGCTGGCAAGTCAAGCTTATGTGTTTGGACAGTAGCAGGGAGAGTCAACTCCTGAAGAGGCATCAGAAACGGTGCAGGATTGTTGTTCGTGTTGATGACGACCAGGGCTGCATCTGGGCAGCTAGCTGAGCCGAAACAGGCACTAAGGATGTTACTTCTTTCCCTTTTAAGACAACAGGGACACGTAGCTCTAGCTGCTTAGGAGATGAGCAAGGCTCCAGTCAGCAACCTGCAGCATGCTCAACACAGAGGGCCCCTGGGTTCCCACCAAAGAAGACAGTGAGGACTCCCCAGTTGTAGGCTAGATGGCTGCTCTTATCCGCATCCTCTCCTCCTTACTTCCCGTCTCTTGTGTGCAGACACAGCCTTGAATAGATCCCACTGGCTGGCACTTGGAGGCAGACTGCCAGAAGCAGGGAAGGAAGGACAGAGCTCAAGTTACTCCATATGTCTGGGATCCCAAGATGGTCTCCTCTCCAGGAGGGATCCCCAAGGCTCCAGGCCAGCTCCAAAGCACCACCAAGTTGCTGGGCCAGAGAGGACATTTGCGGGGGAGGGGGGAGCTGCCCAGCTCAGACACTGCTCATTTGCACAAAGAGCCCTTTCAGGGTTATTGGCTGGCAGGGCTCCTCATGGGCTTTTTTCAGTGCTATGCACTGAATACAAATCAAGCAGTCTCACTGGGCTGCCACACAAACTGGCCATAGTCACCAAGAAAGAGATACAGAATGAATGCTGCTCTAGCCAGGCTGCCAGTGTCCAGGCATCATGGGAGGAGAGCCCTCGACCTCAGCCGGTAGCCTCATGATGGCTGGGCACAGGCACCGTTATAAGAAGCACAGCCATTTCAGTCTGGTACCCTTCAGAAAAACAGTTTAAAGTAGCCAAAGAGGAATGGTTCCTATGAGCACCTTGCTTAGTATTTTTGACCAGTAATGAAGCAAAATTTGAAAAATGAGAACTTATCACTTGGGGTGGTATTCTAGGGTCATGAAGAACAAGATTCAAGGTAGTTGTGTCACCCTCAGTCAAAAACAAATAAGAAAGAAAGGAAGGAAGGAAGGAAGGAAGGAAGGAAGGAAGGAAGAAAGAAAGAAAGAAAGAAAGAAAGAAAGAAAGAAAGAAAGAAAGAAAGAAAGAAAGAAAGAGAGAAAGAAAGTCTATTTATGATTTCTGGCCAAATTCAGAACTCTACGTGATGGAGGGAATAAGTAAAAGAGAATATGTAAATGAACAGGTCAGCTAATCACCCAAACAAACTGGGACATCCCTGTCCTACTCTCTAAATCTGACAGAGAAGCTGAGGGTCCCAGCTCCCTTACTTCATGTTTACCTACCCCCAGATTCTCTAGATATAAATCACCATTTGAAGCATTTGCAGATAGAGTTGCACCTAAAATAAATGGACCCAAAGCAGGCTGGAGGCTGGGTAGACCTAACTCCTGAAGAAGCTCATATCATAATGAAAACAGAACGCAGCATCCAGGAACCTGGGTGTTAGCCAACCCATCCACTGCTTGTTTGATGACTCATGGGGAAATCTGTGGTGTGAGTACTGGGCTGGATCTCCCGGTGTTGCCAATGCTGCACTCCCTTCCACCTCTAAGGGTAAAGAGCTCGTGCTTTTGTTCAAGGATGGGATGGGGCAAGGATGGTCACAATAGTTACAGAGACAAAATTCCAGCCTGAATTTTTATAATGGGTGCTTTGATTCTCCCCCTGAAACTCCTTACAAGAGCAAATGAATACACTGAGGAACTCAAGTTGCTAGGCCAAAACAGGATAAACTGAGGTCATCCCAACTGGAACTAGAAAAAACCTACTTAAAACTAAAGCTGCTGGGGATCTAGGTCAGGGGTTAGAGTGCTTGCCTAGCAAGCACAAGGCCCTGAGTTTGATTCCCAGCACCAAAAAAAGAAAAATAAAAGCTAAATCTGGCAGGAAAAGATTGAAATAATTAACAAATTATGCAAGGCAGCCTGATGGCCAGAGAAGACAATCCTCAAAGAAAATGAACAAATTAAGAAGGATAGGAGAGACAAGGTAGTGCCAACATGGCACCACTCTGGAAACTGAAGGGTAAGTAAGAATGGCTCAGAGGCTACAGAAGAGAGACAGAAAGAAACCACACAAGAGAGTTCAATAGGCTTTGAGCCAAAGTGAGTAGATTAAAAACACAGAGAAAGTTCAAAGCTGAGTACACGACTTAACTTCATCTAGATATTCTACAGGGTAAGTTTAAAAGGACATTCCCATTTTGTTCACACTTTCTAAATACTAAGCTCTCTTCTGGGATGCTGAGTTGCTCAGTAAGGGGCTCCAGAATATTTCAAGGAGAATGGTCTTAAACCATGCGCCTTTCTAAAAAAATTTCTGTAACACACAGAAATGGTTGAGGGAATTGGAGTCAAAACAAGAAGAAACATCTTCAGGCAAAAGGAAAATAAAGTCTATGACAAAGCAGGAGGACCCACGGGGCCTGGTCTCCCAGCCAGATTTACCTCACAGCTGCCTGCCACCCTTCCCTGAATCTTTCCCTGAGGGTTTTAAATTAAGAATTTGTTGATGGAATAAAATTGTTTGTTCTTTAGTCATGCGAAATTTGGGGAGTGACAGCTAACCTGGAGGGTGACTCTGGACAGGGGACAGAAGTGTAGGGCTCCTCTCCTGGCCAGGCCAGTGTTGCCCACTGTGCCTGAGCTGAGCGCTCAGTGGGGTATTTATAGCTGCCTTTAAATGTACTCAGCTCACCACAGAGCGAGGTAATGGGGTGCCCTTTACTGCTGCTAGCGGCGATTGTCCTAACCTTCTTTAATTAGCAAAAAGCGTTGGCACAACCACTTTCAAACCATTTGCTCTCACTGTCCTGGTGTTCCCTATTTCAGACTCAACAGCCCCTACTCCCTTCAGAGAAAATGCACTTCAGCAAGTCTGAAAATGACGGGAATATGTACACACGAGCAGATCTGTGCCTCTGTGTACCTGTACGCGCTTTTCGGCATGCTCCTCACATGGTCACAACTGCAAAAATGTGTCTTCATGATACCTCCACAAAACTCTCCTTCATAAATCTGTCTGTACAGGGAGAGGAAGCTAAAACTTGAAGACTAGAGAAGCCTTAAGGTCACTGGGATCCTCCTTAACTTACCCTATATTCAAAAAAATATAGCTGGCAATTTTTCACCTATCTTTTCAAAGACAATAAACAGAGCAGGGCTAGGACTATGGAGATAGGGAGGTCTGGGTTCTTATCCACATGGGCCACTGGAAAGAACAGTACTCCTTCCTCTGAGAGAATCAATTCACTACTATGACAGGTATTGGAAACAAGATGGGAAAGGATCTCTGCTTTCATGCAGGTACACGATTAATATGCAAACCAATATATCAACAAAAGAATGTCAGAAAATGGTAAATAAAATAAGGAAATGAAACTAGGTGGTGTGACTGTGATTGGCAGAACTACTTTTGATTGGGTAGGCACAGAAATGCCCTTGAGGGAGACTTGCTCAAGAAGAAACCAGCTACCTGAAGATGTGGGGGAAGAACCCCACAGGTAGAGGACAGAACAAAGGTCTAAAAAGGGAGATCCGAGGTTGGAGATTTAGCTCAAGTGGTAGAGTGCTTGCCCAGCAAGCTCAAGGCCCCGAGGTCAATCCCTAGCACCACCACCACTTAAAAAAAAAAAAAAAAAAAAAAAGGAAGATCCATCCAAATTCAGAGTGTTCCTGGAAAAGAAAGAATACCAGTATAGCTGATGTGCACAGAGCAAAAAGAAGGATGATTAAAAGACAAGGGAGGGCAGAGGGTGCAGGCTGACAGCCTAGGGGCCGTGGTGAGCAGTTTGGCTGTTATTCAATTTATGGAGCATTTTAAGTAAATCAATACATAATCTGATATAATGTCACAAAGATCACTTTGGTTGCTATGGAGAATAAGACTGTAGATAGCAAGAGTAAAAACCTACACTTGAATTGATTACTTTCTTAGTTCTGAAAAAATGTCCTGTGCTTATGTGAGATGCTTACAGGAAGCTAGATGAAGGGTATACAGACTCTTGGTACTATTTTGGACCTGTCTGTAAGTCTAAAATTACCTTAAAGTTAAAAAAAATTAACTGTTAAATAGACAGTATAAAACAAGATCTCAATTGAAAAAACATTCCAAATTAGGTACAATACCAACAGTAAGTGATTCTAGGGGGAAAAAAAAGAAAAAAAAAGATTCACTTAATAATTGACTTTGGACAGAACAGTTCTTTACGAGCTTCCATACTAGAAATAAAACAGGTGCTACTAACCTTACTAATTTGCTGAGACTGATTATAGAAACTTTCCTTATTTGCTTCTAGTCCAATGATACCATGAAATAAGTAAATTCTACTTTATATTTGAAGAATCTGAGGCTTAAAGAATTAACTTACATATATGTGGTAAGCAAGACACAGATACTGTATGGAATTTAAACCCAGGTTTTTCTGACTCCAGAGATATTTCGTATCTACCACTGTGCTTTAACACTCAGTGACACACACACACACCCTACACACACGCTTCCATACTTTTAATATATTTTGTAGAACTTACAATATTTGGGTTTCCCCCAACCAAGATGTGAATAATACACACTGTGTATATATCTTGAAAAGGCTAACCGTAATTGTAGGCAAGGACCTCTGATTAATGATCAAATTTATGCCTGAGATTGTTGAAATGTCACTCGAGTAAAGACTCATATCGAGACATGCTGGCTCTGACCTGAAGGTATCCCTTAATCTTCAGTGAAAACGAAGCTCAAAATTTCTCTGACTTAGTTACAGTTGAGCCAAATCTTGTAGCAATGCTATAAGAAGTACTTCCAATATTATTGGTAAATGTTTCAATGTTCCAACGTCTTTGGGAGAAGTCTACAGACCAAGTAAAGAAAGAGTGAGAAACTCAGTATGAAACAGAATCAAGGGGAGCAAAGTAAAAGGAGGCAGATTTCTTGAGCCTGTCTTGAGCCTGCCCCCTTCTCTGAGCGAGGGACCCTCTCCCTTCACCACAGAATGGTCACACAGCACACACTTAGATCTCCTGTCTCTCAGAGGCACGATATGTGGAAAAGTCACTGGCTGAATGTCAGTGTAGCCTCCCCCACTTCTCCTTCCTCTTAAATGTACATGACAGCAGTTTAGAATTTGGGCTCTGGAGAGATTTGAGACTAAAACCCGGCTGTCACTGTAGTGGGCTGAAAATGAACCCCAGAAAGATAAGTCTGTGTGTGTCTTAACCCCCAGGACCTATGACTGTTACCATACTTGGGAAGAAAATCCTTGAAGATATAATTAGAGGATAAGTTAAGGATACTGAGATGAGAGATCATCCTGGATTATCCAGGTGGGCCTAAACCCAGTAACAAGTGTCCTCATAAGCCACCAATAGGAAAGAGACAGAAGAAAAGGAGACCAAGCAACCATGGGAAGTGATGCAGCCATGAGACAAAGAATGTCACCCAAAGCAAGGAATGATTCTCGATAGGCCCTTGGAGCAAGTGCAAAATTGCCAGATTGTGAATCATAAACTTCCATAACTGCAAGAGAATACATTTCTGTTGTTTTAAGCTACCAGCTATGCAGTAATTTGTATGGCAGCCTCAAGAAACTAATACAGTCACTCATTAGTTCTGGGAGCCTGGCAAAGCTTCCTCTTCAAAACAGAGAACCAGAATGGTTCCTATCTCACAGAGCTGCTGTAAGGATTAAACACATGTGACAATACAGTGCCAAGTACCTATCAACACTCCAGTAAATGCTGCTATTAAAATAATTAAAATCATTATTATTACTGCTATACATAGATGAATGAAGACGATAAACCACAGGGCCTGTGATGTGCCAGTGCACCTGCAAAGGGGCATTTTCAAGGCTCAACCACTCTGCTCTGCTTGCCCATATAAGTGACCGTGGCTTGCACATGTACCAAACTCAATCTGCTGTGAGAGGAAGCAGCAGGGTGGCTGGGAGGTTTCTCTCTTCACTTAAACCTGGCAGCCCATAAAGAAACTGTAAGTTCCAGGAAAACTAGTCCCAGGAGAAGGGCCTTTGCGTTCTACAGGTCTTTATTGTTCTTATTAACCATCTTGTCTGTTCTTATCTGAGACTTCTGAAGATTGCTCTGGATGGGACCGGCAGGGAGAGTGCTTTTTCACCTACTTCCTTCTAACTTCCTTAAAGTGCAGAATCCTTGGGGAAAACAAGAGTAGACTTAGAGGGCATTCAGAAGAATGGGCAACTCCAGATTAGCCATCTCACCCAGAATCATCAGCTCACACAAGAAAAACCACTCCCTTTATGACTGTGGGCAGTGGTGGTATAGCCTAGCCACACCGCTGAAGCACAGGCAAGAAAAATAACTTTCCTTTTACAATGAACAGAAACTTCACGACCAGCTGACTTGGGAAACTTCATGAGCAGTTGCACATGTGAGTAGGGTAGAAGTACACTTGATGTGTCTGCTGCCTTGGGTAGGAGGAGGTGATTGTGTCTCTGTTGACCATTTTTTACACTGTTTTATTATTTCTTGTTTTGTTTTTTATTTTTTTGGTGCTGGGGATTGAACTCAGGGCCTTGCGCTTGCTAGGCAAGTGCTCTACCACCAAGCTAAACCTCCAGCCCTCTTGTTTTATTATTTCTAATTAGTCAACCAATACCTTTCCCTCCGTCTTTGAAGGGCAATTTCTGTAATATCCTTTTCCCCTTTCCTCCTGTTTCTCAAACCCTCTTTGATCTTTGTTGTTGTTCTCTTCTTGCTACTGATGATCCTCCCCAAAGGAGGACCAGAGCCTTTTGGAGGCAAGGTGGTACCTACCATTTCTGGCAAACCCTATAAGGCATTATGGACATCTAGTGGCTGCTCAGGATAACGTCTCAGGGATGTAATGCATATCAGGGTAGGGAGTGGTCTGGTTTGGGCAGTCCCAGGGCCTCTTTGCCCAGGCAGTCATATAAATGACCGTTTCTTCCACTTCCTATTAGAGGTCCAAAATTACTCTGAATGGCTGACCAGTTCTACTGAAGACACACCTTCATCCCAATCCCACAAAATATAATGGCGCCTACATAAAAGACCCCAGAAGTCAGGCATTTGGAAATATCTTCAAGCTGTAGGTTTAAACACTGACTACCTACACATGGACATCTTGACAGAAGGACTGAGCATAAAAGACAGACTCTGAGATTAGTCATGTTGCTTTAGGTATGTCACTGTGCCTCCCTGAGCTCGCTAACAACATCTGTAAAATGAGAGGCTAAGTCCAGATAATCTCCACGGTCTCTTTTAATGTTAACATTTTGTGATCTATGAGCCTTTTCAGCAGCTGGGAAAACAGTCTGATCTGCTCTGCTCTGGTCCCGTGGATCTCTAGATTAAACTGCAGGAAGCATTTGCTTCTCAGCTTTGTGGCCCATTTCCAAGATTCGACTACAATCCCAAAGATCAACTTTCTTCACAGAGCTACATGCGTGAGAAGGGGTGAGAATCATGAACTATGAGAACTGCAAGGAAGTTTCCAGTCTGCTTCTTTGATTTTATAAATGAAGCAACCGAGGTTAGAGCTATTTTAAGATTCACCGCATGTCTAATCAGTGGCAGAAAAATGACTAGAACGCAGGTATCCCAATATTCCTGCAGGTTCATTCCCCCCACCTTGGCCTCTTTAGCTTTCTCACACAGGTCTCTCTGTGGGAAACTGCATGTGAAAACATTCTTGACACAGCATTCTTCTGCCTTCTCTTCCTCTTTAGTGCTGAGCCTCCTTCCTTTCTTCTTTTTTTTCAGACAGGGTCTCACTATGCACTTCAGGCTAGCCTAGAACTCATTATGGAGCCCAGGCTGGTCTCAAACTCACAGTGATCCTCCTGCCTCAGCCTCCCGAGTGCTGGGATTACAGCTGTATGCCACCACACCTGGACTTCCTTTCTTTTTATTCCTTGGTGGCACTACTCCAAATCAAGGAAGCAGTCAGAACCAAGGGCTGTGGGGGCAACACAAGACAGCTACAGAGAGCTTGGGTTACCAAGATTAGAGACTTGCGTGCCAGGGCCACTTTCAGGTCAGAAGGGCTGTGTGCTACAAAAGTTCCACAGCCTGGTCTTCAGTCCGGTTTGTGGGTCTGAGGTGTTTTCCTAGCCTAGCTGCTCTATAGAGGGCAAAGCAGCCCCAATGTAGAGCTCCAGGGTGCTTGAGAATATTCCCCTTATCAACAGCGGTTCCAAATATTTATTGTGAGACAAGTTCATTACTAGGCACTGGTTTGCTCCAAGTCAGCTCACCCTTCCATCTACCTTCATGGTGTGGGGGCAGCTGCTGGGCCTAGAGCTGAACAGATGGGGCCTGAGTTTGTCTACACGGGCAGAAAACCAGCCTCGGCAGAACCCCTCTTCTGCCTGAAGATGAAGGAGCAGTCATACTCCAGTGTGCCATCTAGACCCAAGCCAGGCTCCTCTAATACCAGAGCCCTCTGCTAGTTCATTGCCAGGGGTGGCATTGAGAGGACCCTCATCCACAGATCCTTGGCAGGCTAGGTTCCTGTTTCCTGGGTCCACAAGACAGTAGTGCAGACATGCAAATGGGGTTTTAGTCAAGATACAAATAGCTGCTAAGGAGCCTAAATGGAACTCAACCTAGTATCACAGTATGAATGACTCCATTTCTTTTGCCTTTTTTTTTTTGATTGGTCATGAGTAAAATAAGTTTAAAGGATTTATTTTCTCAACCTTTCCTTTCCCTCTTCTACGTCATCTCATTTTTCTATGATATATAACCTTCACTGAACTTTCATGATCTACTCTTGACCTTGCTTCCACCATTTAGTTTATGCAGAGTATATATAGTAGTTGTTCTTGTTATTGATCTTAGGGTTTAAGACTGGCTTGAAAGCTGGCTCTTCACTTTCTAGCTGTAGGACTGTGAGCAAGATATTTGCTTGCCTGAGGTAAATGTCTGTATCTATAAAGCAGATACAACAGTGGCAGTTACTTCACTGGGTAAGTGAAGATTAAAACTAGAACAGATAGGCTTGTTTTGTTTCCACACAAGGTCTTGCAACAGAGCCCTGGCTAGCCTCAAGACTCTCCTGCCTCAACCTCTTGAACACTGAATTACAGGCATGTAGCATCGCATCTGGCAATGCGTAAGTTCTTAGTGTGGTAGATGGTACACAGTAGATAAACATACTAACAAATTATTGTTGAAGTAGATGGATGAAACCTGAGTTCTCATCCCATAGGAAAAATACTTGGGGGAATCACTTCCATACCTAAATTCCTTGATATCTATCTGAGGTCTGCTGGGGTTAAAAATCCTGCCTTTACCACTTGTATGTGACCATAGGCAACAAACATTTTGACCCATTCATAAAATGGTTAATAGAATTGATGGGAAGATTAACAGTGGTATACAAGGAAAAAGGGTCCAACAAATATTAACTATCAACATTCTTATTTGGCCACAAAAGCAAACAGAAAGGTCTTGGTAAAGAATGGGGACCTTAACTTGCCTACAATGGAACTTTCCAGTATTTCAAGAACATAGAGGTGCAGGGCGTGGTGGCGCAGGACTGTAATCCCAACAATTTGGGAGGCTGAGGCAGGAAGACTGCTGGGAGTTCAAGGCCAGCCCAGGCTACACAGTGAGTTTAAAGCCAGTCTATGAACTACATAGTGAGACTCTGTCCCAAAAAAAACAAACAAAATAAGCAAACAGACAGGGGTTGGGGATTTAGCTCAGGGGTAGAGCACTTGCCTAGCAAGCACAAGGCCCTGAGTTCGATCCGTAGCACCCACTCCCCATACCAAAAAAAAAAAAAAAAAATCAAAACCAAAAAAAAAACATAGTGGCAAATCTAAATAGGTTCAGGTTATTGGGCAGCAGATAATACTGAGATTATGGGTGTGGTAGAATACAGACAGCTAAGAAACCCTGGATCTCCTGGTTATTAAGCAACAACCTATGTGCAGGCAGCGCAGGTTTTAGCAGGAGAGGGGTGGGGAATGAGGCATCTGGAGGCAGTGCCGGGAAAAGACAGCATACTAAAATGACAGCATATTCAACTGGACCTGAGTCTCAAGAGTTAGCCACAGATCACCCAACCGGCCCCTCGGCAGATAAGAGGATCTTTTCTGTGGAGTGCAAAAGGCTCATTTAGTCTCCTTCTCCGACACTAGTATGTCACATGCCCCGGCCCTTCTCTCGCCACAAATGTGAGCCAGAATTCCCTTGCCAGCCCACTGCTACTGCAGGTTGCTACGCTGTTCTCCGGGAGTCCCGGGAAGAGAGGGACTGGTGAAGAGCACAGGGGAGAGAAAAGAGGCGACACAGACCAAGGCTGCAGCTGCATGAATGAACCGTGGGCTGCGCCGTGGGCTCCGGGAGTTCACCTCTATCTTTCTCCGGTTGTCATTCCCCCACTTGGTCTTCCTTCCACAGTTTCCCGCCCCCGCAGCCCTCCTTAAGAAAACAATCATTTAAAGCTCTCGTTAGAGCCCAGGATGGATGAGGGAGCATACGAGGGAAGGGGCAGGAAGGCCAGGCATCAGCGCGGCGAAGAAGCCCAGGCATTCGGTCTTCTGGCTCCAAGAAGCCCCAGCCATCCCCCCCAACCCCTCCGCGTCCCCATCATCATGCAGCTCCAAACTCTGAGTACGAGTCGGCTGCCCGACCCGCGCAGCGAAGCGCCCGGTCAGCACTGGGCTGGGGTGAGGACGACGCGGGGCCGGGGGTGTTGGGGGAGCGCGGGAGGCCGGCCGAGTGCAGCAGCCCCGCCGCGCACCGCAGAGCCCCGGGCTAGCCGATCCCTGACCCAGCCGCCCAGGGCCGGAGGGTGCCGTGCGAGCAGTTCGGTCCGGGGCGGGGGCCGCGCGGGCTCCCGCTGCAGCCCCGCGCCGCTCCAGCCTATCAGCGGCCACCCAGCGGCTCGCTCCGACCCGACCAAAATAGCAGCGAACGCCTGCGACTTGCGCGCAGCCCCTCACTTAAAGCTCACTCCGCTCACTCGCTCGCCGCTCGCCCGCGGGGCTTGCTCCCCTCTTCCGGAGGGGGCGGGGAGGAAGCAGCCGGGGGGGTGGGGGGTGGGAGAGAAGAGGAAGAAGGAAGGAAGGAAGAAGGGAAGAAGCAGGCGGCCAGCCGCTGACGGACCTACGGAGGCGCGGAGTCGGGGCTGCGCGGCGCGGGCCGGCGCGGCGCTGGAAGGCGCCGGCGTTAACCCCTCGAGGGCAGGCGGCGGAGGGGGAGCTGTGTTAATACATAAGAGCACTGCATCACGCTAATCTTCTCCCCAGAACAGTATGCGTCAGCAGTACATTCACGTTCTGACTGAAGGACAAAAGGATGAGAGAGCAGTCTGCGTGGCTGCTGCCTGCAACACCGCGAGCCCAGCGCGAGGAGGAGACGGTGGGCGCCGAGCGCAGGGGCCCCGCTGCTGCCGCCGCCGCCGTCGCCGCTAGCCAGCAGGGACCATGTTCCCGGGCTCCGGAGCGTCTCCCGCAGCCGCGACCCCCGCTGCTCACGCCGCCGCCAGCGCTCGGGCCGCTGCAGCAGTCCGCGGGCAGCGCAGCCTCTGAGGGCGCCGGGAGCCCCCGCCGCGAACTCGCCCTCTCCGCACAAAGCCGGGGCCGGCGGCGCGCAGGGGGCCCGGCAGCGGCGGGCGGCGGCTGGCGGTTGCGCGCCGCCGGAGGCTGCGGCCGTCGCCGGACCCGCGCCCGCCCCCGGACTCCCTGAAGGGGCCTGCGGTGCTGCCGCGCGCTCCTCGGCCCGCGGACCCGGTCCACGCCGTTACCCCTCAGGGGCTGCACGGATTACCGCTCCTTGCGCCAGCAGACAGCGGACCAGAGAACTGAGCCCAGTTTTTGTCTTTTTAACCCTTCCGAGAAGAGCAGAGGAGAAAGGGGGTGTGTGTCTGGGGAGGGTGAAGGTGCCGGGAACACCACCTCTTAACTCTCGCAGCCCCGCGAGTTCACGACTGCAACCAGCTGCCGCCAGCCCCGAGCGGCCGACACCGAGAGAGCGGAGCGCAGCAGCGAGCGGCCGGCGAGCAAGCACGGCTTGGGCGGCTTCCGGGCGCCCCCGCACCCCCGCTGGTGGCGGCCAGGGAGCGGGCTGGGGGCGCCGGAGGCACACTTTGGCGATGAAGCGCCTTTCCCTGCGGCCGGAGAGAGCAGGTGCCAGGGTCCAAGGACAAAGCAGGGAAGCGCTGGTGGCGCCGCTCCTCGGGCCGAGGGGGGGGCATGCACCTGCATAGCCCGCCGGGCCTTGGCTCTCCCTGGCGCGCCTCAACTCCGCGGCTTCGCCCGGCTCTGGATTTACTAGAAGCCATTTTGTCTCCCCCACCTCTCCCCTCCCCTCCCCTCTGCCCTCCCCGCCCCCATCGCTTCCCCCTTTTGTTAATTAAAAACTAAGAAGTCAGAATGGGGATGAGGTGTCCAGCTCCCATGGAGAAATCTTGAGGACACCACGCCAGTTCTTTCCTGCCTTTCTTCCGAGGTAGGTGACAGCGATTTGGGTGGGGATGGTTGCAATGTGGGAGAGAAAGTCTTAGCTTTCAGAGGGCTGGCCTTGAGGGTGGCTTGGTGGATGAGGGGCCGCTCTGTAGTTTGGCAGGATTTTTCTTGGCTGATCTGCTGTCTCTCTAATCGCCCCCTCCCCACCTCCTTCTCCAGATGGAAAGAGGAGCTCCTAGCTCACTTAAGCCGGGGTAGGGCTGGTTCTCCTTTCCGAGCCAAAATCCCAGGCGATGGTGAATTATGAACGTGCCACACCATGAAGCTCTTGTGGCAGGTAACTGTGCACCACACCTGGAATGCCATCCTGCTCCCTGTCGTCTACCTCACAGCGCAAGTGTGGATTCTGTGTGCAGCCATCGCTGCTGCCGCCTCAGCTGGGCCCCAGAACTGCCCTTCTGTCTGCTCCTGTAGTAACCAGTTCAGCAAGGTGGTGTGCACTCGCCGGGGCCTCTCTGAAGTCCCGCAGGGTATTCCCTCCAACACCCGGTACCTCAATCTCATGGAAAACAACATCCAGATGATCCAGGCTGACACCTTCCGACACCTCCACCACCTGGAGGTCCTGCAACTGGGCAGGAACTCCATCCGGCAGATTGAAGTGGGGGCCTTCAATGGGCTGGCCAGCCTGAACACCCTGGAGCTGTTTGACAACTGGCTGACCGTCATCCCCAGTGGGGCCTTTGAGTACCTGTCCAAGCTGCGGGAGCTCTGGCTTCGCAACAACCCCATAGAAAGCATCCCCTCTTATGCCTTCAACCGAGTGCCCTCCCTCATGAGACTGGACTTGGGGGAGCTCAAGAAGCTGGAGTATATCTCTGAGGGGGCTTTTGAGGGACTGTTTAACCTCAAGTATCTGAACTTGGGCATGTGCAACATTAAAGATATGCCCAATCTCACCCCCTTGGTGGGGCTGGAGGAGCTGGAGATGTCAGGGAACCACTTTCCTGAGATCAGGCCTGGCTCCTTCCACGGCCTAAGCTCCCTCAAGAAGCTATGGGTCATGAACTCACAGGTCAGCTTGATTGAGCGGAATGCTTTCGATGGGCTGGCCTCACTTGTGGAACTAAACCTGGCCCACAATAACCTCTCTTCTTTGCCCCATGACCTCTTCTCCCCGCTGAGGTACCTGGTGGAGTTGCATCTACACCACAACCCTTGGAACTGTGATTGTGACATTCTGTGGCTCGCCTGGTGGCTCCGGGAGTACATACCCACCAATTCCACCTGCTGTGGCCGCTGTCATGCTCCCATGCACATGCGAGGCCGCTACTTGGTAGAGGTAGACCAGGCCTCCTTCCAGTGCTCTGCCCCCTTCATCATGGACGCACCTCGGGATCTCAATATCTCTGAGGGCCGGATGGCAGAACTTAAATGTCGGACTCCCCCCATGTCTTCTGTAAAGTGGTTACTACCCAACGGGACAGTGCTCAGCCATGCCTCCCACCACCCACGGATCTCTGTCCTCAATGATGGCACCTTGAACTTTTCCCATGTGCTGCTCTCAGACACTGGGGTGTACACATGCATGGTGACCAATGTGGCAGGCAACTCCAATGCCTCGGCCTACCTCAATGTGAGCACGGCCGAGCTCAACACCTCCAACTACAGCTTCTTCACCACAGTAACAGTGGAGACCACAGAGAGCTCACCCGAGGAAACAACACGAAAGTACAAGCCTGTTCCTACCACGTCTACTGGTTATCAGCCCGCATACACCACCTCTACCACGGTGCTCATTCAGACTACCCGTGTGCCCAAGCAGGTGGCAGTACCCGCGACAGACACCACTGACAAGATGCAGACCAGTTTGGATGAAGTCATGAAGACCACTAAGATCATCATTGGCTGCTTTGTGGCAGTGACTCTGCTAGCTGCCGCCATGTTGATTGTCTTCTATAAACTTCGTAAGCGGCACCAGCAGCGGAGTACAGTCACAGCTGCCCGGACAGTTGAAATTATCCAGGTGGATGAAGACATCCCAGCAGCAGCATCCACAGCAGCAACAGCAGCTCCAGCCGGTGTATCAGGTGAGGGGGCAGTAGTGCTGCCCACAATTCATGACCATATTAACTACAACACCTACAAACCAGCACATGGGGCCCATTGGACAGAAAACAGCCTGGGGAATTCTCTGCACCCCACAGTCACCACTATTTCTGAACCTTATATAATTCAGACTCATACCAAGGATAAGGTACAGGAAACTCAAATATGACTCCCTTCCCCCAAAAAACTTAAGATGCAATAGAATGCACACACATATACACACACACACGCGCACACACACAAAGACAGCAACTTTTGTACAGAGTGGGGAGAGACTTTTTCTTGTATATGCTTATATATTAAATCTATGGGCTGGTTAAAAAAACAGATTATATTAAAATTTAAAAGAAAAAATCAAAACAAAACTATTTTCTAACTTGTAAGTTCTATTTAAGGGGGAGGGAAGGGAATCTTGGGGATATTGTGGGGTATAAACCACAAGTCAACTTGCTATGCTGCCAGAAGGGATTTCTGGTGTAAGGTGGAAACTGCTAAGACAAAACAAACTAAAACAACAACAATAAATAGCCCACACCCCTAAAGAGGTAGGGTGTGGGCTGCTGAGGAGTAGGAAGGATAAACTGCATCTGTCATTTTTTTTAGAAGATGCTTCGTAGGATACAGGAATACCCATTTCTACAGACATCTTTCTTAAACTGAGAGCTGTCTTTGCAGATTTATTTACAAAAAAACAACAACAACAACAAAACAAAAAAAAAAGCACCATGAATTTGTACTGTGCCAAAATGTTGAGAGGCAATAATTTTTTTCTTCAGAGGATAAGGGGAAAATAGATTTGTAAATGTATTTTAAGCAGGAAGACCACCAAAATTCAATGAATCCTTAAAGGGGCTCAGTCTTTGTCCATGTGCACAAGTCCTCTGGATTTGTGCACCAGGACACGAGTATTCCTTGCCTGACGACTGAGTGCTTCAGGACAGAGCTGAGAAGGAAGGGAGCTGGCATAGCTCTGAGTCAAATGCTTTCACATTGCACCAGATTCCTGCAGTTGGGCTTAACCCACTCTACAAGGCATGTGTCTATTCAGGGTTTCCCAGGAGGAGGAGGCCCCTGAAGGGGGCGCGGCACCAGGGGAGGGTGGGAAGGAGAGCAGCAGCAGAGGGTATGATTCACAGGAGGCCATAAATTAGCATTGTGCCACGTCCACCTGTTGTTCCGGGTATCTGGCAAATGATTGTAGACAAATTATGGCATTTTATGATTTTTCAAAAGGTCTTGTTTGTTTTAAGGTGGAGGGGGAGGAGAGGCTGGGAGTGGGGAGCTTGGGGGAGTGGAAGCTTTTCTCATGCTTAGGATTTGGTGACTATTCTAAATGCTGATTCATTAGGGATTATTACAGTTGATGCCAACTGGTTGTGGTGATGGAGTGGGGGCAGAACATGAGTAGAGAAGAAAAAAGGAGAGACAAAAAGGGCACAGGCTCACTTAAGGAAGCCTTTCCCAACCAGGATGCTTCACAAAAAACGATGTGAAATGCACAGCTAAAAGTGACAAGCATGCATATGTGAGTGAGTTCAGCATGGAGTCCTGTTGAATGGGGCACCATGGGGGGAAGCTTCCCTCCCCCAGGCCTACCTCTGAGGAGGTGTAGGAGAAAGGGTGAGGGATGGGGGGAAAGCAGAGATCTCTCTTGTTCTGGTCCATTTAATGATGTAACTTCTTTCAGTTATTCTTTTAGCTTTAAGAGGAAATAAAGGGTTCAGATTTGAAAGGGGGTGGTATGGGTGGGGGGAATGCCAAAAAAGAACACTGATTGTAATGTGAGAAAAGTGTATTTTTGTATTTTAATAAATATTGTTCAATTTTTAATTCAATGTCCCCAAAGGGTTAAATTGAATAAGATCCTGAAACTACAGATTCTTATGAGCACTGACCAAGTCGTTTCTATTTGAAGATAAAAAGGGGAGGAGGGGAGGGAAAAGGAATGAGAGGGGGATGATAAATGTTAAATTTTTTTGAACTATGGGAAAATGCTAAAGCTGTCAACAACCTTCTTTAGCTTAAATAAACGCACCCCAATTCTAGTGCATCTTCCACAAGCTAAGTGTGTTAGTCCCTCGCTTTGTTGGGGGTATAACCAAATTCCCTATGCCCCGGAAAAGCAGGGGAAATGGGTCAGCCTTAGCTCCTGGGACCTGGCCAGAAGTTAAATGCCACCTCAGCAAAAGCTGCTGGTCAGGCAGCACCAGCTCTACCCAAGGACCCAAGGGGGCCTGGATTTAAGAGGGCTGCGGTAATGTAGTTTGGCTGCAATTAACCACAGCAGTGTTGCTTCTGTTCTCTTGGTGTTAAACAGTCCAACGTGTCTTAGTGGAGGTGGGGTCTGTCTCCTGAGGCTGTCAGAGCAGTGACTGCCAGGGAGGTTCCACGAACTGGGACCCTTCGTTTCCTTTAGCACTAGTATTTATATTTATGCAGGGAGTCGGGACTGAGTGGGTGTGATCTCCCTAGCACTGAGGAAGGAAAGAGACAGGCAGCACTTTGCAGCAGTTGCTAAGACATGACTAAGAAAGGGCCAATTCTTAATCCTCCTGGGTATACAGATCATTTCTAGGTAATCAGTGTTTGTGGCAGCACACATGTACAGGCACACACTTGTAAATTGCCACTCATATTTCTAGGCACCAAAGATCTGTTCCTCAGCCTTTCCTCTACCATCCTACCCTCAATGAAGAGAAAACTGCAGCAGACCAAAGGGTGGGACTTAGCTAGGATGAGTTGAAAAAGCAAAAAATGACTTCCTTTCTAGTGCCATACAACACAACACAACTCAGGCTGTTTACAACAGTTTCCCAGATGTACATTCCAAGGCAATTGTAGAAGTTGTTTCAGAAACAAAGGATGGAGAGCCAATGTCCTAACATCACTTCTTGTTTTAAAAAGCTATCTGGGCAGTCAGGATATTATGCAGTAACTGCAATGACAAAAGGTCTGTGGTTAAGCAAAGGTTTGAGGGTAGAGGTAGATAAATGGTACTAAAGCAATACTGGGAAGAGTCCTCAGAACAAATGCATTTGTCCCGGGACAGTCATATCCAGGTCTTGGGATCTGAGGGGGAAATGCTTTTCAGAGAGCCTCAAGGGATTGGGAGAGACTGAGAATATGCTTCCTAGGTGTAAGTATCTTTGGTGCTAACACGGTAGTTCCTTTCCTCAATGGATCTACTCCTCAATATGGCACTGTTTGAGCATGTGGAGCAGTAAACTTCCTTTTGCTACAATACTGGGTATATCCTCTTCAGTAGGAGGAGCTTGAGTCAGCTTTTCAGACAGCAGCCTCATGAGCACGGAAAGTGCAGCTTTTAAAGCTGTATGAGTAGCTCATCCTTGGCCCTGGCCAAACTGTAAGGTTGGTTATCTGGGAATGGAACGTGGGTTGGTAGCTCTTCATGGGAGTAGTTGCAGCAACACATAACAGGTAAAGACTCTACAGCTGATTATATGGAGTTACAGAATTTTCATTATAGAAATCTTTTAAAGCTGTGGAAAACCATTTAGTCTAATTCCTTTGCATTTTATGGTCAAGGAAACTGAGCCCTAGAGGAACTGAAAGACATATCCAAGGTCACACTGCTAGTTAGAGGAAGAGGTGGGACTAAACCCAGGTCTCTTGACTTCCAAATCAAACGTGATTTCTCACTCAAGCTTTTTTTGGCTATCAAGAACTTATTTCTGTCCTTGCCAATAGGCAGTTAAAATGGGTCTTCCCACAGATACATCTGTGTTCTAATCTCCTTCTGCTGAGAGCTGTTCATTCTCTATCACAACCATGTCCATCTACTGCCTTCTAAGGCCTGACCAAAACTCTGACCATAGGGGCTCCACATGTGTTCACTAAGGAGCTGGACTCTCAGGATCACACACATCAGTTTCCTGATGCTTAGGCCTAATGATAGACAAAGTGCAGAATTCTGCAGATGGTGACAGCTGTAGGAGGAAGGGTGAAGTAGGTAAGATGGTGTGTTTGCACTGAGAAAGACGGGTTGGCTTTCTCCCAACCTCGTGCTCGAGAGTTCTGCAGAGTGGAGGACTGACAGAAGTCTTAAAACATCTACCACAGAAATGCCCCATATTGGAGTGGTTTCTGCTTATTTGGATCAACAACGAGGACACGGAGCGGGGGGGTGGTGGTGGCTTCTTAATTGCTCTCCCCCACTGTATCTATCCAGCCTTAGCTCTTTTAAGGCCACACTATATAGTTACCGCTTCCATAATCTGCTCTGCGGCTTATCATCCTTCAGGGTAATGCTACATCCTATTATCAATGAAGGTAGACAGGCTAGTTTCTAAGGCCTGGAGATATTAGCTTTATCGTGGCTATTTAGCATGTATTGAGGCCAGCAACTTGCTGGGTGCTGGATGGAACAATGTGCACAGAGTCCCTGCAAGACAGTTCTATTGTTGGCAGGGAAGAGGTCCAAAGTCCATGGCTTCTGGCTTCCTTCAGCGTTGTTGACTAGAGGCTGGGAGAGCACTAAGAGGGCCTTACTCACTCCGGCTTCTACCTCAGGGGGCTGGAGCCCACAATTAAAGCGCCACCATTTCACTGCAACACAGCATCAAGGGCTTAAAATTAGAGAAGGAGAGAGAGAACATTTATATCTAAACATATGTCTGATTTTATCTCTTTTGCTGGCACCCAGCACTCCATGCCATCAGCTAATGCAGGCACTGTTCATGCCATTTCTAAGTCCTGCCTCAGCTAAACTGCAAGGCAGCTTTTGGCTCAAAGCAACTCTCTTGGTCTTCATCCATTCAGAAAGCACCCTTTCCCCTGCATGGGGGAAAAGGGTTTGGGCAGTGGATTCACACTGTTTTCATCTTTGCTTTAAATTAAAATGAAGTAAATTACTCTGCCAGATCAGTCAGTACACAAAGTAGTGTAGCACAGTGCTTAAGCAGACTCTGTAGTCACTCTCTGTGCGCTGAATCTCAGCTCCACTGCTTACTAGCTCTGTGACTTTGGGCAAATACTCTATCTCTTCATTTGTAAAATGGAGACAGTATCTACTTCACTACACAGGGGTTATAAGAACTGAAACTTTATTTTACATCTGTATCTATCTGACACTCAGCACAGTGCTTCACACTGTGTAGTAGATACTATATAATTGGAAATTATTTGATGATACATGTAAGTCAGCAACACTGAAGGAAGTCAGGGAAACCAAAAGACCAGTCCTCATCACTATCTGTACTCTTGAACCTTGTGCATATCCAAAGGAACTATTTAAGGAGGATAGTCATCTAGTGAAGAAAAGATGGTCAAACTATTCAAGGAGGATAGTCATCTAGTGAAGAAAAGATGGTTGTACTTTCTTTCCAGAAAAGCCTTGTCTTGCCCTCTGATTCCTAAACCAACTCTACAGCTGTCCCAAGACAATCTTATTCTAGGAATAGATTACCTTTTTCTGTGGTGAGCCAGAAGAAAGTGAAGGTGCTTCTGCGGGCAGTGGTGTCCAAACTGAGGGCTATATACAACAGTTCTACCTGAGTAGCCTTGGTCCTTACCAAGAAGGTAAGCTTTCTAGAGTCTTCTCCTATCCCTGGTCTTCTGTCAGGGTACAACCAATGTACTATTAGTAAGACGGTTAGTAATAAAATCCTCTAAGACTATGAAGCCTTACCAGGCCTGGGGGTTGACAGAGGGGGAGGCACCAGGAGGGAAAGGCTATTAACACAGAAGGCTACAGGGGCTTCCAAGCAGGATTGGAGAGATCAGAGAAAAGGCAGGGAAAAAGAACTGTAATTTGAGCAAGTGAGAGAGGAACAGAGCCATGTGGCAGATACAGACAAGGGTCTGCAATGCAGTTAAGGAGAAAAGCCAGGGAGATTCCTCTGCCTTAGCAAGCAAGAGGCTGGCTGGACCCTGGATGGTGGAGGACTGCTAGTGTCAAACTGATGGCACGGGGAGAAGAAACGCAGGGAGATCAACTTTTCAAGAGAGGCTGGAGAATACATTTTGCTCTCCTAATGAGAGGCCAGAATTAGATTTTAGGATGATCACAGGTTTTATTCTCTCGTACTTGCCAACTCTGCTGTCAGTACTTGGGCCAAACCACCTACCCACAACAGTCCTGTTTCTTCTCCTGGAGGCCGTCCTCTGCTTGGGCAAACAACCCAACCCTCAAGGCAGTACTCGAATTCCAACCCTGACAACTCTCTCAGGTTGCTCTGAACCTATCTCCTTATTTCTTTAAGGCCTAGTCATGAGGGGAGAGAAGAGGGTATAGCTCAGTTTATCCTTAAAAAGAGTATTATTCCAGAGAGGAGGCTGTTATGTAAATTGTGTTTTCCCATAGAAATAATGATGGCTTCGAGTTCAGTGCACATGGGCCTTTGTAGTGAGTCAGAGAGATTAGGCATAGCCCTGTAGGGCTATCCTGGGAGAAGCAGTCTTGTCCAAGCAAGTTTGTAATTGAGAGGATGGCATTAGGGTCTCAAAGAAAAGTTTGGGACCTGCAGTAGGGAAACACGAAGATAAGAGGCTACCCTAACACTGGGTGTGACGGCTGCATGGACCAAGCAGTGCTCAGCCTTTCAAATTCACCCAAGGAACAATACCAGAGCAATTACTAACATTTAGATCAATTACAAAATGCTAAAGGGACAGCCCTTGATCTACCTGTTTCTTTCAAGCCTACCTACATTCTTGTATCTTCACTGATATAAAACAAAACAAAATACCCTTCAGTTAATTATCCTGTCAGGGTTTCTTTCATAATCCTCATTCAAGTCCATTCATCTATCATGATAGGACCTAGGAAATCCTGCATGAGCCATCCATCCAAGAAGAATGATGGCTTTTTCTTGCTTCTAACAGTCTGTGTGCTGGTTCCTTTCCAAGGCAGCTCCTTAATCTGCAGTTGCTTTTACAGTTCCTCTAAGGTCTCAACTCTGGTTTCCCTGTGTCTGAGCTGGTGGTGATTTAGTCACTAGATAAGTCACTCTACCTGCTCCGTGAGTCACAGCAAGGCCACTGAGAAGAGGTTTCACACACTAACAGTTCCTTGGGCAAAGTCTGGTTACCTGGCCTCAGGCTACTTCTTCCCAGTCTTCAAGGTCTGGCTTCCTTTCTTACCTCCCCACTCATCCAGATTCATTAAGGCCATTCAGACAGCTGCTCCCACTCAGATCCCCCCTGTCAGAGAACTGAATGAGTTATAGGCAGCTCTTCATAGAGGGAGTTCTAGCCAGGAACCAAGTACCACTTCCCTGGATCCTGTGGTCCTGTTTGGAGAAATGCTCAGTGTATCTTTCAAAATAGCCCAGAAATGGAGCCGAGGCCTCAGTAGCAGCCTGTTCCTGCAGCCTGCCAGCCACAGTGGTTACAAGTTATAATCTATTATCATTGCAAGAAGACTTAATTTCTGGACTTAAAGGAAGTCGGATAATACTTTATCCTATTAGCGTCTGCCTGTGTGAACTGACAATGGCTTCCTTCTGACATGACAGCATATTCTTCCAATTCATCTCTGTAAGGCTGGGGAGGGGGAGTCTGGAGTACGAAAGGAGAGAGGAAAATAAAAGCCTAAGGAAAAACCTGCTAAAGGAACCATGGAAAGGAAGACTATTTTCCCTGCTAGAAATAAGAAGATGGCACACAGACGGCCAGGGCAAGAACGAATGACCTCAAAGCAAATTTGCATTTCATTTCTCTCACGAGCAAAGTGATTACCAACACTTGGGTGTGTTGGGGTGCGCACATGTCAGAAATAGATTCTGAAACCATGGACAAGTATGAACACAGGAAAACTAGGGCTCTGGCCTATCCTGAGCCCTTCTGTTGCAGTCCACTGTGCCTTTGGATAGCTTTTCCTTCCCTTAACCCCTCTTCCGGATTCTTGTTCAAGTACTGTCCACTCTGGCTAGTAAGTGGAATCATGTCAGCTTGAGGCATGACAGATATTTATTTGTAGCCTCATGTCCTGAGTGCCTGATCCAGGCAGGCTGACTTTGGGATGTCAATGGACACTGAGGCACAGTGCTGGCGTATGGCTTCTAACTTTAGGGATATGGACACAGCCAAGAGTAACTTCCAAGTTAATTCAGAAAATCTACTTCAGTCACCTCAATTTACTGTTGAGACAAATGAAACCCAGGGAGATGTGACTTGCCCAGTATCACGTAGCTGGTGATGCAGAGAAACCAGATCTCTGTTCTCCGGGTTCTCAACCCAGCACTACTACTGAACACCAGCAGGGCCACCATCACGTACAACTCCAGGGGGCGCCATTTATAGAACGGAATTAGTGTCCCCCAGAGTTTGCAATACCACACAATCCTTAACAGTTCTCTTCCAAAAGGGGAGGGGTAAAAGGGGCAGGCTTTTTCCACCAGCCTTTTATTTGTGCTTTATGCTCTGAAACAGATGGTGCCTACTTATGATTTCATTTAAGTAGCAAGAGTTGAGAAATCAGGCAACTTTTCCTTTCTCTTTAGCCATAGTGTTCCAGGGTATGAGCGTTCTAAAGGCAGTCCAAACAGCTAATAAATCAAATGGGGCTCTTGCGGCTTACACGGCCTTCCCCTTCAGCCGACCTGAGCACAGGCCAGTAAGGTAAAGGACAAATATCTCTGTGCAGAAGAGGCTTGAGAACCTAAATCATGTTAAAAGTCTGTTCAAGGTCATGAAAACCCCCGAAGAAGCAGAGAAGTCTGGAAACCTACTTCCGCTCCCTTGCTGTCCTGTGCGGTGTGTAAGCGAGGGGACCCTCAGAGGGAAAGCTTAGAGAGCCTACACTGACTTGGGGGCCTGCTCCGAAACACAGAGCCAAGAAGCTGGTAAACTGTCTTCTCTTCCTTCTATCTCAACAAATCCTCTCCTGGGAAATGAAGTGACCCTGGCTATAATTTTATCACATGCATTTAATTAGAATGTGCCTCCCTCTATGATAGTTTCAAGTGAAGTCCCAATAGAAACATTCTAAAAGAACAGCCACTTTCAGCAAAGGATTTCTTTTAACCAAATTAATTTAGCAGACATTTGCTGTCTTGGATCGTGTGGAGTTACCTCTCTTTTCAACTTCAAAGCTGGAAAGAGAAGGGAGGTGGGGAATGAAGAGAAATAAAGAGAAAGGCGGGGGCTTCAAACAAATGAGTTTCCATCTATTAGGAGCAGTAATTTCTGCTAGCTCCCCTAGAGACTGGTTCCCTCCAATAATGGCCTGACTCTAATGATTCCCACTCCTAAGCAACAGCCTGTGCTATGCTGGTGTTGAGACAAACTGTGCCAGAGAATTCCCTTTCTCTCCAAGGAGCTGCTATCGTTACGCAGGAGAGATTAGCCAGCCAGGAGGATGTGCTCTTGGTGGGGAGAGAGAAAGATAACCAAAGAGAATGCTTTTCTTTAGCAGGCTTGCCACAGCTGACCTAGGAGAGAAAAAGCTGAGAGATGAGAGCACAGTGATAGGAAGGAAGGGTTCCCAATTGTGGGCAGATCAGTGGATCAGGGGGAGATGGCTAGAGAGATGCCTAGATGCCTCCTGATGAGCTGATAAACTCAATTCGAGAGAAGTACTGGCTGGCTGGGAGGCAGGAGCAGGTCTCTGGGGCAGGTTAAGCACATGCATAGAGGAAAAAAACTGATGAGCACTTGAGATGTGAAACTCAGGAGTTCACTGGAACCAGGTCACTAAATAGTGGTCATTTCCAGGGATGTAGTCTACTAACACTTAAGCTAGGGCTGTAGGTTTTACCGGGTCAGTGGAGGGAATGTGTGTGTGTGTGGGGGGGTGTTCATCTCATGCTACCAATCTAACACACTGAAATCTGGGGTGAAAGCAAATAGTGTGGCTCTAGCTATTGCTAAAGCTGCTGCCAGCAGGTCTTGAGTAGGGGGTGGGGAGTCCCCATATTTTGCTCCTGGTGGCTTCTCTGTGATGGAGACGGACTGCTTCCAGAGGCCTCCTTGCCAGATGTGTCAGCAGGCAGTCTCAACAGTGAGCCTGCAGTGCAGACAGATGCCCTGGGCCGTATTCAGGATGGCAAGACCCTTTATGGTACTGTGGCTCGGCTCTGGGGCAGTGCCAGAGCGGCAGGGTTATGTTCCTCAGCCAGATTCATTTCCCCCCAAACCTCTTCAAATATGTGGGCCATGGAGGGAGGCAAATTTAATTAAATTACTGTGTTATGGACTGCCCTTTCTGGGCAAGAGGTAAAAATGGGCTCATGCTGACATGCAGACCCATCTGTGTGCACAGAGCATGTGTTTCTTTGTGCAGGGGTGTGAGCAGCTGGAAGGGGCTAGAAATGCCCAGGGCTGGACCCAGTTAGCTGGCCCCTTTTGCTGAAGCAAGGCAGAGTCAACAATAATCCAACCCAGGCCCCACATAGCTCTCACGACCTTTTCTTTTCCTCTTAAAAGATGACTGAGCGGCACTTCACCTTTCTATACCAATTTGCTTCTCCTCGAATGCCCCTCTTGCTGGTACTTAGGACTTCCCTGTAAGGCACTACCCTGTGCTGCGCTGTAGAAGGAGCAAAGCTGCAGTGAGGTGTGATTCAGAAGAGTGCATGGGCAGGGTTTTTTGAGCTTGGCAGGAGATGGATGGGTCTCACAGGTGACTCTCTAGAGTGCTACCTCAGCACTTTCCCACTGGCAACTCCATGCTGGACAGAGAACCCTTGTCAGGTGCCAGAGTAAAGAGCAAAGCTTCCTTTCCCCTATCCCTGCACGAATGGATATGGGACATGAGCAATAACCAGAGGCAAGGAAGGTTGGGAGCAAGAGGATGCACTTAACATGTGAAAACCAGCAAACAAAACAACAAATGGCTGTGCTGAGCCTGTCAACCCCACAAGGTCACTTAATTTCCCTTCTGCAAGTTCAGGTCTCATTGCTCCAGTCTGCCGTAAGCATAAAGACGTTGCCTCCAAGTGGTACTGCTGCTTGAACTGGAAGAGGGCTTCCCTCTGCTGGTGTGAACTGGCTGAGATGAAGTGGGTGTGGTATGGGAACAGCAGACATCAAGGGCTGTTCAGTGGCGTTTCCATTCACAGCCAAAACCGGGGAAGAGACAGTTGGGGAACCTTTTTCTGACTTCTTCCCAGAGAGACAGAGCCGAGACTTATGTCTGAAACTTTACTGGATACAACACATGGAGCCTGAGGTGTAGCCCTTTACTGGGCCAATGGGAAAAATCTTCCTGGGCAGTTAGTAGTTGTACATGCACTGCCCTTTCACATCCAGTACACCCTGGTGGCAGGCAGACGCCTAGGTAACAGCAGCAGCAGTGCAGCCACAGAACCTCCTACCCTAATATCCAAGCCAGTGAACTGGCAGGATAAGGAAAGCAGCGTTCCCACTGCAGATCTGCTGTGCTTCTGCTGTCAGGACTGTTCTCTCATGTAATAGGAGGTGGATGGTAGTATATCTACCACATGTTGTTGCTAGCTAAACTTTTTGGCTGTGCATCTAATGGTTACTTTCAGGACTAGGACATATACTGTCAATTTTGGTCCTTGGGACCCACCTCAACAACTGAGATGTGCCTGCAGATGCCGTTCAGTACAGCATTTCCATGTGATTAGAATTCTGGATCAAGAAGAAATCAGGGCACTAAGATTTGGTTAGATGCAAGGAAAAGGGAATAGAACCAAGAGGGTACATTTCCTATGATTAAGAGGTTAAGTAACCATTGTAACAGGAAGAGAAAGCAACTGACGTTTCAGTTGTTTAACTCCATATCATACGCATAGCCCCGTGTCTATGTGGATGTGAAGACTTCTATCCCCTTTGAATACGAGGGATAGAGACAAATATTTCTTCAGGCTTCAGACTTCTGTAGTCAGGATGTTATTGGTCCTTTGGTGCCAGTAAAGATACTTCATCATTATCAATGACTGAAAATATCCTTATCCCGAAGCAAACACACAGTTGTATACAGAGTGGATAATATCTCAATTCTTATATTCTCTATAGGATAGATTTGCCTTAGGGGCTTATGTTCCTCCCTGCTTAAGGAGCCTGGTACTTACTATAAGAGTTCGCTGTAATGGAGAAAAGTCTTGAAATAATATGTGGAAAAGCTAAGTAAGGATCAGGGTGACTAATGTGAATACTGGTATTCCTGAACCGACCGCATTCCAATAGCTGCTGGAGCTCTAATGTTTACCAATGACCCGCATGTATTTACATAGCACTCTACCAAGAGCCAAACAGGCACTGTAGTGGACAGATGCCACAGGCTTCCCTCCCTTTCTGCAGGCTTCTGCCGGTGTGGATGGCTGTGGGTCTCACTCAGCAGAGCCTGCGAGATGGAATGTCTCATTCCTGTGCAGCTCCAAAACGCCTGCTGTCCAGCAACAAGCCAGCATGGGGGAAGGCCAAGGGGTACCCTAAAGCTGCTGCAATGTACGAAGTCTCCCACAATCCTTCTCACACTTGTTATTAGTCACTTCATTTCTTTCACACAGGGACAAGGAGAAGGGAAGCTAACTGAATACGATGGTATAGTATAGGGCACGACCTTTGAATTCCTTTAACTGGACTGAGAAAATGGGGAGCACTTTGAGAAGTTGCCCAAGTCTGTATTGAAAGGAGAAAGGGGAAGCAAAAAAGAAAGGTGGCATCTGATACCTGCTCTTTCTTCTGATTCTCTCTCAGCTCCCAATAATATTTAGGAAGTAGAGTGGGTGGGAATTACAAAAACAGATTCGCTTTTATGCAGGCTGGAAAATGTTTTCTGCATAATATGAACTTAAACCTTGTCCTATCCTTGTTCTATGGGTTTCAGATAATTTCTTTTTTTTAAATTACGTCACCTGGGTTAATACACCAGAACCTGAACTAAGAGTGGTCTTCGTCTTAGCCCCAGGCTGACCCACAGGCAAGGCTTGGCCCAGCCAGCCCGTTCATCGCAAGGGAACAGGGCAGAAGAGGGGATGGGAGTGGCAGACGTTGCTGGGTACGGCTGGGCCATCTGTACTACTGTGAATCAAGGTTGGCTCAGACAGAAGGCGCGAGGGAGGAGGTGCAGCTGCTGATGGCTCAGACAGCTTGGACCTGTCCAGGCAAACAAGCCGCTCAAGTGCAAGAACAGCCAGCCAAGTAGGCAGAGCACGAATAAGGACTTAAAGCTTGAAATATCTGACAAGATATGGAGGGAGGGTAGGAAGCTGTCTGGGATTGCAACTGGTGTCTGGCCTTGCCTCTCCCTGCTGTGGAGGCTCTTCTGCTACCAATGGGTGGGATGTGATGCTTGCGAGCTGGGGTTTGGAAACAGGGGATGAATTCCTTAAGCTAGAATTTAAAATTATCATTCTGGGAAAAAATTGCAGAGATAACTCTGGATTATTCTCTTTCACCAATACCTCTCAAAATAAAACTGAGCCCTTGTCTGCAGATATCAGATGTATCTATCTCCCCTCCAGTGCACCCAAGGTTAGAAGGCAGTGGGCTTTGTGTGTGTGTGCGCACATGCACACGTGCAGGTGTACATGCCCATGTGCATGTACTATACCACAACTGCACAGCATGGGAGTTCTGTCTCAGAATTAACCAAGGAGGTCTAGGGGTTCTCTGCCCTCCCCCTCCTTGGGGAAAAGGAGGCCAGCAGTGGGCTGTTCAGGGAAGATAAGCACTACTCCAGCTCTTTCCATCAAAGACTCTCTTGCAGCAATGCTCCTGGGCTCCAGGTGCACATTAGAAGCACTGAGGAAACTGTTAAATACCGGTGTTTAGATGCCAGCTCAGATATGTCACAATCTCCAGAGGTCACAAGAGGACTTCCACATCTTACAAAACATCCAGCAGATTGGAGACCCCTCCTCTAGACTTGAGAAGGAGGCAAGTAAAAGACTGATCTGATTGCTTTCTAACAGGCAGGACAGTCCTGCTCCTAGCTCCAGACACACTTGTCGCACATAGTACTGCTTAAGCTGAGCTGCTGCCATGAGCTGTCCTTCAGGGTCAGGAAAAGTAACTTCCAAAAGAGCTGGGAAAAAAAGGAAAACCTTCCTATAAAATCATCATTCTCCTCAAAATCCTATGCAAAGAGAGAGAGGACTGAAACCCAGGAGTATCAGAATAAGGCAGAGAGAGACTATCCTCTATTTCAAGGCAAAAGCCAGAATAGAACCGAATAGCATGCTTTTCTCTGGCTACTACAGCCATACCCCCCAGCCCAGGCAGTCACAGGATGCCCTAAGGCCACTCAGGTGGGTTCTAGGTTGCTGTACAGTTTAGATTCATGAGCCCAAATGAAAGTGAAGCTGATTTTTACATAAGAGGTTTCTGACCTTAGCGTTGCTGCACTCCTTGCCATTGCCCTTCCTTGGTGTAGTCGTTTGTTTGCTTGCTTAGAAACAGGAAGGTGAGCAAGGACCAGAGCTAGTCACTGGAGAACAATGGAACCAAAGACTTGGTTCTTGCCCTTGAAGTGCTTAGCATCTTGGGCAAACAAGAGAGATGGCTGGGATGAGAGGTGACAATGGGGGTGTGGGGAGGGAAAGAGCAGGGATCACCCAAAAGAGCAGACCAGAGCGGGGAAGCCTTTGCCTCCCCCTGTCCATAGGGTTGAGAGAAGCACAGCATCGGCCACATGGCAGGTTCATGGTGTTACATACACTCCAGTGCCTGGAGGCTACTCATCATCCAAGGAGTGGGCTGTAGATGGAACACACCCGCTGTGCACTGTAGATGTAGGCTGTGGACAGTGCTAAGCCCATTTCTGACTCAGGCCCCAGTGGAGACAGAGGCACCATGGGCCTCCTGCAAAGGGACAGGGGTGACTTTGTACCTCTCAGATGGGCATTTGCTGAAAAGACTGTCTCAGGGCTCCCCTGGGAGTTGGAAGTCTGCTTCCATTCTTTCACTAAATGCACTGGTAATGTGTTTATTCTCGGCTTGGTGAGTGACCCAGGCAGTTCACAGCTCTCCCTGTGCTTTAGCATCCTCAGCAATGCACAGATGAGCTTAATGTTTAGGTAGAAGCCACAAAGTCCCTTGGATAAAGAAAAGCCAATAGCCTGTCCCTGAATGAAGGGGTGCCAAGCCAGGGTCCTCATCAAGACTATCGTGTGTAAATGTGGCATGGCAGCTTCCAGCCTGAGCACCAGAGTTCCATTTAGTTTGGCTGCAACCAGCTACCGTTCATCTCGCCTGCTAAGCAACTGGAGCAAAAGCACTGGGGAGTTGGAACAGGCACTGAAGACACAATGGTGTCCCCATACACATGCACACAGAGGTGGGAGGTAGGGGCATGTGACTCCTGACAGTGGGCGGGACAGGAGAGGGAAACAAGTTTCAGCCCTCCTACCCTAGCTGTAGCCAATTCTCACTTGGTGAAGTGCTGAGTACTTTAGAGGAGATGAAGGTCTCTTGTGGCATGAATCACAGTGCAGCTGCAGCTGTCTTCTAGCTCCCTGGTGTGGCCAGGGAGAGCTTCAGGATAGGGCACACAGCGCTGGCAGAGGACAAGGCAGGTAGACCCCAAGTCACTGCAGCTCTCAGTGCTGGTTACAGTGAGGTCATACAGTGGAAGACGCAAAGCTGTCTAAGTCTGATTCTAGTTAGAGGTCTAACTGGCTTTTGTCCCTAGCCTGTCCCCCAGAGCCCAGATTACTCAGAACTTAGCTGTACAGGTGAGAATGGGGATTCAAATTCAGTTTCCTAAATCAGTGGTTCTCTACCCTAGCCATTCATTAGAATCACCTAGGGAGCTGTAAAAAAAAAAAAAAAAAATCTTAAAAATATTTTAATGATAAAAAAATCTTTCTGATATGAAAATTTTGAAACACTGCAAACACAATAGTAATGAACTCTAATCATCCAGATTCAACAATTACCGTCTTTGTTTCATTTATTCTTTTTTCTTTGCTGTAGTGCTTTAAAGTATATGTTAGACATGATGCCACTTCAACTATACGTACTTCAGTATGCATCTCTAAAAACCACAGTCATTTTCTTACATAACCACAATGCCATTATCACACCTACCAAAATTAAAGAAGTTATTCTTTGGTATCGCTAATATACCTGGGGAGCTTAAAATAAAAAGCTGGTACTTGATGAAGCCAGAATCTTTGGAGACAACTCCAGGCATTAGTAGCTTTCCTATGCTTCCCTACTCTGTGCCTCTGATGTGCCGCCAGGGTTGAGAACCACTGCCCTGATCAAGCTGAGATCCTGCTATAATGTCTGATGTGAGTTCTGCCCATGATCACATGGTACACACACACATACACACACACACACACACACAGCCAAGGAAAATATGACAAATCATAGACAGGATAAAGGGTAGGAAAACAAAAGTATAAAAAGTCAGCAAGCCACAAAATGGAGTCCTTTGTATACTGCAAGGCTGTCCTCAGCTCAGGAGTCGAGGCCCACTCAATGCATCAGATCCATCAGAGGCCTGAGAGGCCTGGAAGGAGGGTGGTTCCCAGCTGCCCACGCTGCCTGCAGAGTCCTCAGCACCTCTACTGAGGCCAGACTGCATTATTCTTCCTCTCTATTTCTAGCCCTTCTCACTTCTGTACATGTTGGCTCTCTGGCCTAATATTCTGGCAAACTCTGAGCCTTAGCACCTGGGTCTCAGGCAGGATTAATTACATAGGCTGTGGTGAGGGGACGTGCCAAAACTTCTTAGGTATTGGCATTGGGGTGTAAGTACCACAGTCTTCAATTTTACTTAAATATTTCATTTAAAAAATCCTGTAAAAAGATGAGGCTGTATCACTGTAGCTAAAAATACCTCCACTGAGGGCGTCCGTGCACCAGCTCCTCAATTAGAGATGCTACAGGGCCCTTTGTTAGCTGTGCGATGGTGGCAGCTCCACGGGGGGTCTGGGTGGCTAGGGACAATCCCTGGAGCAGTATCTTACAAATGCTGGGTAGAGGGGCTGGCAAACTGTCATCTAGTCAGTGTAGAGATCCGCATATTTCAGGTAACTTCTAAACCCCTCTTGTTTCATGGATCTACTACCCAAGTCGAGAAACCTCTTGCCTTCTTCTGTAACAGGCCAAAGTGGCTCTCTGAGGATGACCCAAAGTAATCACAGGGACAATTCTAGACTTCCCCAAGGTTCACATGAGTACATTAGTCACAAGAGGCAGCAGTGCCACTCGTCCTGGCTCAAGGTATCTGTGGTCCCAGGCAACAACTTGCAGGTACAGTCAGTGCTGACAAGATCCGGGTGAAGCTTCTTGGAGGGGTGGGGCTCAGGAAAAAGCTGCTGTCAGTGCAGGCTGACAGGAGCAGAGAGATGCCGCATGCAGGCACAGTGCTTTATAGTCCTTTCTTTGGACCTCTTTTCTACATTGTCTTAGCACATATGGGTCATTTAGTCCAATGTGCTTATTTTCACTGAGGAAGATGAAGCTTCAAGAAGGTGAAATGATTTTTGTCAAGGGTCACAGAGTTGGTAAATGGAACAGTCAAGACTTTAAAACATGAGTTTTTTTTTTTAATTGCAAGTGTAGCACTTTGTTCTACTATACTATGTCAACCTACTGACTTAGGTTTATTCTAAGCATTCAACAAGTATTAAGAGTTATGGGAAAAGGTATTTTCAGTTCAGGTGCCCAAAGGACCAAAAAATATCAAGAGAGTTGTCTAGATGACCTGGGAATTTTGTAATCCTTTCAGGTTCTAGGAACTCAAGGGTCAGACTCTGCAGATCTGTGGTCTTCAGCCAGAGATTTGATGCTATTCCCTATTTTCTCTCTGGCAGAGAAGGAAATTCCTGATATGAGCTTGACTCGGGCTATCATGAGAAAAAAGGGCAAGACCAAGGCTGATTTGATTCAGGCACTGACCCGCTTTCTCATTTCTGACCTCCTTTCTCATTTCTTAGCCTTGTATGATATTTACAAAAGAATTTGGAAGTTTAGGCTAAAAGCATGAGGGGTAAGGGTTAAAAAAAAAAAAGTATTGTGAAAACACACCTAGGGGGATGGGGGATGGGGGAAAGGGCAAATGTGTTCAGGAAGAGTGCCACACAAGCCTGACATTTCCAGTGATTAGTATGGACCCTTGCCAGTCTAGAGTCTTGCACTGTCTAACATAGTGGCTACAAGCCACATGTGGCGACTTTTTTTTGTTGTTGTTGTTGTTTGGTGCCAGTGATCAAACTCAGGGCCTTACGCTTGCTAGGCAAGCACTCTAACCACTGAGCTAAATCCCTGGCCCCTACATGTGCAATTAAAATGAAAATTAAGTTTTACTGACGGTTCTATTTTTCAGTCAGTAGCACTAACCCCATTTCAAGTGCTCAATGTCCATGAGTAGTCAGTGGCCACTGTATTGGCCAGTGCGGACAAAGCACATGTCCATCAACACAGAGAGTTCTCTTGGATGGCACTGGTTGATTCTGGTTGTCTTCTCTCATGCACTGTGGGCTATAAGTAGTTTCAAAACTCCCTTGAGGAAGAACTGAATGGAGAAAAGCTAGAAGGTACTATAATTCACTCTGCCACAAACCCATTAAACATACCTCAAAGAAGCTAAGAGCAACTGGGCACATGAACCTGTCCAGTGTAGTAGGCCCACCAGATCTTAACCTTTAGTACCCCAAATGCCTTGTCTACATGCTTGCAGACACCCTGACCTTTGAATATTTTATTGGGTTTCTATTTTACACTGTTTTAATTAATGTTTAATATAGCTTAACTCTGCATGGTGTTCCAAGCCCCTCACCAGGGGGCCGCTCACAGGCAGAAGCACAATTAATAGCAATCCCCAGAAAATTATGCCCTGTATCAAAGCTGTCATTGCACCATATAAATGCTTATTATTACTATTGAATTCTCCAGTCCTGACACCTCCCTGTGTTTACTAGGTAGCAGATAAACCTCTATGTTTGTGCCGTCCCTACTCTACCACACCATCAAGACTAAATATAGCCCTGTGTGTATGTTTACCTCCATTTAGCTGTGCTTTGAAAAGGGGGAAAATCACAGTTAATAAAATTAAATTGCCGGAAAATATGGTGTGTTCTTCCCCCACTTGACAACCCCTTGAAAGACAAACAGTTACTGTTGACAAGACAGGGAACCAGTCTCGGCTGCAGGGTGTGGGAAACTCCCAGACCCTGACAGTGTGGCTTGGCTGCCCAATCAGCCTCCTGTGAGGATAGAGGGAGGAGGTCCCTGTGCTAGAGAGTTCAAGGACAATCCCAGTTAGGCAATTTGACCTTCCCAGCTCTCTCAGCGAAAAACTCAAACAAAACAATGTAAGACCCTCTAAAAAAGAAGAGAGAAACATCCTCAGTTTATAGCAGTTTAGCACTCTTTGGTTGTTTCCTTTGGGCTCATTTGAAACTTATAATTTGGCATGCACAGACAGCAGCTTTTCTACAACTGCGTAGCAGGAGAAGTGGTGGAAAATTCCAGGTCTGTCAGACACCTGTACGCCTCACCCTCTGGCATGCCTTCTGACCATGTGTGCAGCTATGTCTGCAGCCCTGTCTGGGCAGTCTTCTCAGATTGCCGAGGCCCTGATACTTTCTTTGGACCTCCTGTCCTCCTGCTGTCCTTTCCTCCCTAAAATAATGCAATCTGAAGAGAATTCACTTGTTTACCTCTTCTGTCACATACACCTACTCCCTTTTAGATACCACTGTCATATTTTTACATTGCTTCTTGTACTTCAAGTGGATCTGCGGTCTGGGAGCCACTATGTGAGCAAAGGTAAGAGGCACACAATGGGCATGTGAAGACTTTAACTCTACATTGAATTTACCGTGTGAATGTGCTCAAGTGATTAATTTCTCCATGCTCAATTGTCTCAACTACTGCAAACTCTCTGGCTTGGACTACATAACCTCTGGAGCCATCCAAGCTATAAAATGCTCTCACTTGGTGTTATGAAAGTGTATATTCAAGTCCTTGGAAACAGAATGGGTCATACTTATTTCTATTTATAATCTGTTTTTTATTTTTGCATTCAATGCTCTACAGAGAAATGTAGATTTCTATTCTAACTTCTTCTAGCTAACAAAGGAAAAGCTCTATTTTAGTTTGTTTGACAGGGAAATGTTTATAACTAGATTGCGTTTCCTGTATTATATTTGCTTTGCCTTCTTCCATCTTTGCCTAAAAAAGGAGTTTCTAAAAATCTAGAAATGCTTTCTGTACCCAGGCAGAGCAGGAACGAGGCTGCCTTGGCTGGAGGAAGAAGATGGTGTGCGTCTCAGGCCCCAGTGGAGCAGGACTATTTGCCATCTGCTGTACTAGTTGCCTCGTCTCCAAATCGGGCCCAGTCTGTAGTTTGCTGCAGATATTAGGAGCTGAGCCACTAGCACTTCCCAACCATGGCAAGCCTTGGACCCTTTGTACTGTGGCTGCCAAGATGGTGTGAAAAGCAGGGGGCCACTTTTTAGCTTAGGAGAAAAACACATGCATAAAATGGAAATAGATTCCTCTTTTCCTTTCCTCTCATCATCCCCAGCCATTTTTAAAGGTTCAGACTAAAAAGAAGAGCTGTCTAACAAAGCCAAAGAAGATGGTGGAATTATAGACTGCCCTCGCCCCACTTGTGCAGGACAGAATGGTTTATTAACGATTTGTGGGAAAAGAATAGTCATCCTGCTGGCAGCTTCACATGTAATTAACCAGCTTCACAGAGGGCTGCCTGACGATTCCTGGTCCCGCATCCATGGACCATGGAGCTACCTGACATGGGGACACTAGGTTTCTAGTGGTCTCCCTACTGGGAGACAGGTATCCAAAATACGGACTCCAACCCACTGAGCACTCAGAAAACATGACAGAGATGGCATAGCTGCTCTGGAGAAGCCTGGCTGCATGCTTGGGCTGACAAAGACTGCAACCCGTCAGCACAACCAGTTCTGGAGCTACTATCCCATCACCATTAACTGCACACTCAGGTAAGGGGCTGAGCAGGATTATCTTCCAGGCAGTCCTCCAAAACACTTCTCCACCAAAACTCTTTACAGGCAGGCATTTCTGGGGATTGGCTTACTTTGTACCAAGGGAGCAAACTCAGTACTGATGGAAGGGCTGCAAGGACTGAACTATCATGCTGGGCATGGTGGACAACAGTTGTTTCTAAATTCATCAGAAGCAACAAAATGTAAATTATGATATATAAAAAAGCAGCAGCAGTTGAGTTAGCTAAGCTTTGGCTTTACAGTCAGTGGTAACTTCCCTTTTAAGAGCCCTGTGATTCAAAGGACCCAGCCATTCCACCAGGTGAGTGAACTAATAAGTATTTTCTATTTGTAATGTAGAATTTTAAAAATGAGCACTTCAGCATCATGGCAGCTGAAATGGCAGATTCAAAAGGTATGTCAGATCACCTTTTCAAAGTGAGAGCCACAAGTTATTCATAGCAAGGGCAAGCACAACACACACACACCACGTGTTCTCACATACTTGTTTCTAGGATAGACAGAGAAGCTGATAATTGTCTTCATGCCTCATCTCCACATGCACAGGACCCCCCGAGAACCCCCTTCCTTCACGGTCCCCCAGGGTGAGGCAGTTTACTACTGGAAGGCCATGGAAGAATGACAAACCTTTGCATCTTCGGGAAAAATGAAGCCAGTTCACAGGGGTCATGTTATGGCCTTTTCATTTACCACACTCAATTTACATTCTGTAAATGTAAAAACTTTACATTCTGTGAATGGAAAAAATAGATAATAAAGGAATGCTCTGCTCTTTAGAAAAATGGGAGGGAAGTACTGTTGGGTGACAAAGCAATGTCCATCAACTGATGCCATGCTACCTCTTCTTTAGAGCACTTCACGTATGGCAAGCCCCTCAGACAAGCCACAGAACACGCTCCACAGCAATTTTCTTGCTCATTACTTACTGCCTCCCTCTTCACCTAGCTTTGATTATAACTAGCCAAACAGAGCGGTTCTTTCATTCCAAATAAAGCACCCTGGAAACAGGAATAATCCCAGTCATAGATCAGTAAGCTAACAGGCAGGGGAGGTCACTGGTGGCTTCGTAGGAAATGGAGAGCTTATGATAAATGAATTGGTATTGCCTGCCATTTTTTCTTGCCGTCACTTTAATCAATAAGGGAAAAGGTGAATTGCTATTGATCTCTTCAACACCTAAGAACGATACTGTACAAATTAAAGAAACACAAGGGGGCGTGTGAAAGAATGAAAAGAGGAAGGACAGATGAAAGGACAGACAGGTAGCATGAGGCTGCTGTATATCCCTGGAAGTGGTCTTCTGGGCCCTCGGTGTCAGACATGCTCAGGTGCCGCTGTGACATGAAGAGCCCTTCCTTACATCTGCAAGGACTAGCCATGGACGGTTACCTCAATGCTTCCGTTTGCACCTCACACGCTACAATCCATCAGGGGTACAGGACATGAGAAACAAAGAAGGGCTGTCCTTGACTCAAGATTAGAAGGCTATACACTGACGTGTGCTAGGGATCTCAAGGCCTCATGAAGTTGTGAAGTTGCTATACTTTAGTGATGTTGGGCTGACAATATCTCAACCACTGACTGTGATTCTGGATGGAAAAGGAAGAATTAAAAGATACTAGGGCAAGCTCTAGTGACACATGACTAATCTCACTCCTGGGTCACATGCCAAGAAAATACAGGCAGGCAGCTGATAAAGGAAAATTATTTAGTATCATACTTGAGACATGGTATGAAGATCAAAGGCCTTGGTCAAAATGTTTGCAAGCTGGCCTTAATCCTAGGGAACAGGGAGGCTGATTATATTCACACAGGGAAGAAGACAAACCATATGCGTATATTGTATTATCCAGACATCCAAGAAACACGACACAGTATTAGAATAGGTAGGAATGGCAACCTATAACAGGAAGACATAACGTTTGGTGTCTGGTTTCCATCTTCGACTCAGTGCATTGTCCAACCCGATGGCTGGAAGGAAGACTGAGATAACCACCTCTAAGCCCTCTGCTACTGATCAGAATCCAGTTGGCACCCTGCTCATGTCAAGAAAAAGGCAATGCACCAGACAGATTGGATGGCAGAGAGAAAAGGAATACTGACCAGAGTTTAGACCAGTGAGGTACAGATTAATCATATCTCAGTGTCCTGCACCAACCATTCACTTATTGCATCGACTGGCCCTAACTAGTCAAATGCTGGTGAGAAAAAAAACTGTCTGACCAGAGGTGCCACTCAAGGTCACGCAACACCTGCAGCTCATCACCTGGTGCCTAGGTCTCCTTGGGGACCTCTTCACCTTGCCTGAGTCATCTTTCAGGACTTCTAGGGCAGAAGAGGGTTTTAGTACCACCATTTTGCAGACAGTGAAACCAAGCCAGGTGGTCACATATCAAACACGATACAGAATTTAGTCTTGAAAACTCGCATGTGAAAACAGCAAGAGCCTTCAAGATGGTCCTGGCATTCTTGCTTAAGTGATTCTCCAAAGATCATGACTGTAACTGCAATTCTGAAATCAGTGACACCATAGTTCACCAGTATTCCCACCTTCCTCCCACAAATACCTGAAGGGGCAAAACGTACAGCAAAATAAAATGCAAGTTACAAAGCTGCTGATGTGTTGAGAGTGGAAGTGCTGAGATTAGAAGGAGGAAGTACTTAAGTGCACCCTGGGTGTTTGGAAATGTCCACGTCTGCAGCCCTGGCAGCTGATGGAGGAGCTCTGGCTCTTTCTGCCAGGCAGGCTGCAAATCTGGCCCTCCACTCAGGAGGTGGGACACGCAGCTATGGGAGGGCGTGACGATAAGAAACAACTATTTAGCACACACCAGTTCCCCTCCTACAAAGAATCTTCCAATTCCAAAAGTGACCCTATTCTAAAATTACCAAGTGGCAAGTGGCCAGGCCAAAAATCCATATCCAATCAACAGTAATGGACTATTTGTTGCATTTTCTCATATAAGGTTGCAGCATTGCTATAAAAACTCTGGGTCAGTGGTTTTAGATTTATTTAACTGGAGAAGTAACAGCACCCTAGCACTGTAAGCACCATAGAGACCTGTGAATGAAGTCACAAATGTAGCCCTCTGGGAAGGGACAGAGGCACCTGTTGGTCTTAGTTGCATGTTCGTCAACCTTTAGCTATATATCCATTGCCGAGATCCTTTTCTAGTAATCACTAAGAAGAATTTCATTGCATCAAGAGATGGGAAAGAGAGGAGAGGAAGACATTAAGTCAACTTGGGAAGAAAAAGGGTGTAATAAAGCAGTTTCTAGTTCAAACCTTCATTCTTGGTTCAATGGACAGCTGTTCCTCCTGCAGTGATTGTTCTAAATGATTCTACTTGGGGTTCTTTTCTTGTCCTTTTTTGTCCTGGTTAGCACCTAGATCTTTCTTTAGGGCTCCTGCTGGCATTCTGCTAACTTCTAACTCTTTCAATTTAATGCAGATCAAAGACAAACATATGGTGATCTCAGACTGCTGTGGTTTGGGAGGGAAAGATGGCAACAAAAAAGAGCACTCTATCATAGAGGACAAGAAGCCTGAGTTATCTAGGGATCTAGAAAGTCACCCTGTATCCCTCATTTTCAAGTTGTAATGAAACTGGAAAACAAGGTCAGAAGTCCTATGTAGATGGAGAAATGGCACAGACAGCCCCCATGGTAGTTCAAGGACATGGCAAAGACACTCCAGCCATTATTTTTTAGACATCTATTAGGTATCTGTAGAGTCCTGGCTGCCCCCTCTTTTTTTTTTTTCCCTCCCTCTTTTATCAGTCCATGATCAGGTCCAGAAAAGCCTTCTTGCAAAGCTTAAGACTCTTGGGCACTATTATCTCCAGATCCCTGCTTTTCTAGTAAACATGATACTGAGTAGAGAGAAGTGGTTTTGATATGTAGGACCATGCAGAGCCAGAGGCAAAGAGACCCTGTCTCATCACACTTCATAGAAAAACTGGTGAATGCCTGGAGGTACCTAAAGAAATGCTCTTTTGAGAACTTAAACCAATTATGGCAAATAGGTTTCCATGCAAGTGCCAAATCCATCCAACAGGTAGTAGTTTTGATGAGCCCTGTGAAGGATCTAAACCCCAAGCCAAAGCAGTGCTGTGACTGACCGGCAGTTTCTGCCATGGGTATAGGACTAGACAAGGGATAAGGGGCACTGGAGAGAACCAAGTATTATTCTTTGTTGATTTTAATATGAATGCTGTTTACAGCACACATATCTATATCTAGCCTACTGCTGTACTCTGGGCATAGTCTTTTATCTACAATGAAGTCTGAAGCCTATTTTATCAAAACCAATAGATTTCTGTCAGTAATAAAAATGATGCTTCAAGCTGTTGTTCACTGAGTGTTTAATATCTACTAGGTCCTATGTTTAGCATTTACATATGTATTTTCAAAAAAACTATATATAGAGAAGCTACCCTCTTTACATAGGCAAGCAATTAAGATTAGCAGGACTGCTGTATTCCACAACACGAGGGACACCATTCACATCTTGTGTATGCAAGATCACATTGGATATAGTGAGGGTGTAATGAGAGCCCAGGTCTGACTCTTCATGTGTTACTAGTTTTTGTTAAGTGATGGAGAAAAGAAAGATGTCTTTAAACGTTTTGAAGATAAGCCTAAGATGATAAGCTATTCCTTTCTGAGTACATGACACATGTTTGGGCCAGGTTAAGGTATCTCTACTGTTAATTCGCTACCTTGCTCATAATCTTATTTAATGCACCAAAGCACTCCATAACAGACCATTGATTACTTTCATTTCCAAGACCCATTTTAGCTGACCAGAAACTGTCATGGGTAGAGTGGCAAGTGGGAAGTTCATCAAGAAAGCCAGGTTTGGAACACAGAGGTTCTCAAGTCCTTGGCAAAAGACAGAGGGAGTGGACATGCTCATGGTAAGAAGAGGGCATAATTGAGGTCAGCTCATCCACCAGAACAGTCACTCCTGTGTCTCTGGGGAAGTCACATGTGGAACATCAGAATGTTAGTGCTACCTGGAGAACAAATGCAATCTACAATATGCTTTCTTTGCTGGTGGTTCAGGGAGTCTTGCTATTTATTATGTATTATGAGCTGTGTTCTAAAAGGATATAAATTGAATTATGTAATACCAAGGAGCAAATGAGGCAATGAGTGTGGCTTAAGATTTTCTGAGACAAACAGAATAGGGTGGCAGGAGGACTGAATATATTCTAAACATGGTGGTACAAAAGCTCACACTTGAGGCTTTGTGGGTGTTGGCCAGTGTTTGGTGAATTTTTTGGGGGGTGCTGGGGATCAAACTTGGGACCTTGTGCTAGGAAAGCGCTCTACCACTGAGTTAAATCCCTAACCCCTTGGCCAGTGTTTTTGGGTCCCAAAACAGTGGGCAGGTTTGTATGCAGTCATCTTTAGTCTGTAAAGGAAATGTGTGCTTGTCAGAGGATAACAAAGATATGTTTGCTTTACTGGGCTTCTAAAAAAGAAGGGTACAGATTTAGTAAGGTATTTTTACCAGAAAAGCCAATATTCCAAGATGATTTCCTTTACCTCTTTATTATTATATTAAGAATATTAGCTCCCCTCTTCCTTTTTAAGAGATCTTCATCAAAGCTCCAAAAGCAGTGACTATTCAGGATGATTGAAGAGGTAAGAGGAACTAGGAATTGATGTTTCAGGAGCATCTAATTTACCTAAATTAAAATAAATGACACCCACCTCTCCTAGCACAAACCTTATCTCCAGGGGGAACTCCAGTAGTCATTGATAACATTTCTCCATTTGTTCTGGGTTATAAGCTGTACATAGGTCCTGGCAGACCAGGAGGCTGCATGTGCCCAGCAACAGCAGCCTTCCACAGAGATGGGCTGTAACATCATTTCATGTCAGAATGGTAGACAGTACCAAATCCATGAGTGGCAGCGGTCCTGCTTAGCAAAGCTCCGTTTCAAGGATTTTCATGACCTTGTGTTGCTAATGATAATCTTACCATGAACCAGTGAGTGCATTTAATCAGTCTATCTTTACTGCCAGGCCACACTTTAGATGAGGTTGAAGTAAGTATTGTGGATGGATTTAGTAGAAAGATACAAGAGGAAATCATGTTTGAGCCTTTACAGCTTTACTCTGGGACTGATCTAGGTCAGAACTAAAGATGGAGAGGAAAAAATAAGTGCTAGGATTGTCTTGGCTGCCAAGGGTTCTATTGTTTCTTCTTGGGGAAGGAAAGTACAATTGTCAGGTCCAGGTACCATATTTCTCTCTTCATTTTTCTGATAGGAACAACAGTAAGAAAAACCAATTAACCTGGCAGGGAAAACAAAAAAGTCTCTCCAAGAAGAGTTTACAACAGCAAAGATCAACTCCTGAGGGAAAGGGAAGTGATGCCCCTGCTGAGAACGATTTTCTTCCTGGGGATAGAATTACCTCCTTGAGACATCCCTCCATGTCACAAGAAGGCCACATCTCTTTAGTCCTGCATCACACCTTGTCCTGCCCCCAATCCTAACAGGCACCTGGGACATGGACACTAGCTTTGGAGGGCAGTGAGGCCTAACAAACCTACACCAGTCAGCCCGTGTGACACAATTATAGGTAATAGGATCTTGGCCAAGCCAATGACAAATTAGGCCCAGCAGCTATTTCAGAAGAATGGATGCAATTCTATGCTTGACTGGCTATGAAAGTTCTAAGCAAAAGAATAGAGAAACAGCCTCGCTGAGCCAGCAGCTTTGCAGAGAGGAATCCCACTGGAGCCAGCACACGCTGCTGAGCTTGCTTGGGGAAGGCCACCAGTGACTGGAGACTAAGCTACCTTAGGCATTTAAAAGCTGACCAGGGAGACCCAATAGCCAGGGGAAGGGAAAACATGGGCAACGTGACAGGACCCTTCATTCTAAATTTTACCTTACCTCTTCTGGTTGTGATGCATTTTCATTTAAGGGCTGGAATGAGACTTGAGGGCCCTTCTTCTGTGGTTTTTAGAAGTACTTGGCAAGAGCTAGAAGCCCAGAAATGATGGGGCTGTAAGTGGGCAGATAACAGCTTGATATTCGCATAGTGCTTACAGTCCACCTCTGAACGGGAATTTGCTGTTCTGAACTTAAAAATAATCCCATCACCTAACAGTCTAATCAACAGAAGCAGAGGATGGAAACGTACCAGGGAAGGAGAGATGAGCAGCCTCTCTAATGGAGAGCTAAGAGATGCTAATGGCTTTTATCTGAACACTGAAAACTTTTGAAAACATTGAAACTTCACTATTTCCTTTCCTTTAAATATTTTGGTTGCATGGGCAGGGAGACCCGAGGAGGTCAGAGTGCCATAGTAAGCTCACAGACAGGTCTTTGTTATGGACTATTTCTATAAGAAGCTCCTCCACTGGCAGCATGTGTCCAAATGGTATACCCTGAAGTCTTCCTCCCTCTCACACAAATGCTGAGCTTAGAGAGTTTTTACAAAGAAACATAAATGACAACAGAAGAAGAGGCCCTTCTTCCCAATCTCTAGAATTGCAGGGACCCAATCAGTCAATTTAACAAATATATGAGTGTCTCTTATCTTTTGATAATCTACGCGGGGAACCGCGAATATAATCAGTCTATTCTGAGAAGCCAAAAATTATAAAGTGAGTGGTGGTGAACCATGAGGTTGGAGAGGTAATGAAGATTATATATAAACTAGGGAGACAGACAGAATTTATCCCCAAGGTAATGGGAATTAAGTGTTTTTAAGAAATAGGCATATTATTATCAAATGGAAATGAAACAATCATTATACAAAAAAGAAGAACCAGAAAAGTCAAACAACAGAGAAAGCAGGAAGTCAGAAGAGGTTAAGAATTGTGTCAAAAGCAGAATAAGTACTTAGGAGACAGCAGGACCATAGAAAACCCTAAGTACCCTATAAACACCCGGGATCAAACTTGAGGGTTCCACGGAACAATGTCCGTCCTTTACTACTCCCAAATACTGTGGAATTGAAAAATGACAGGACTAAAACAATGATCACCTTTGATAGCAAAACTGACAAAATTTGGGAAGAAAAAGCCCTTGAGTGAGAATGCAGATATTTGAGTTTCAGCATCTGTCCTACCACAGCTGTGGAGTGAGGTGGGTGTAACTGAGTTTCCTAAACTGTAAGACTGGGATTACTATTTTTCTTTTAGGTTTGTTATGAGATTAAATTATTGCATACAGAAGCATTTTTATACCAGAAAAATTAAAGTTTGATCACTAGTAAGACAAATGGTTTTTACCTGAACCCCTTAGAAACCAGCCTTGAACTAAGAACACAGCGTTTGAACTTGGAGAACACTGGAAGGTGCTGAACTATCAAAGGTGTGTGGGGGTGTGATGAAAGCCTTAGCCCCTGAATAGCCTTAGGACCTTGTGAGAGAAGACAGCTGCTTAGAAAGCTAAATGTAGTATTCCCTTTTTCCTGGGCAGTGGCTGGGATAATCTAGAATAAGGTGTCTTTGTGCAAATAAATGAAACATGGCCAGGGAGTCTGCCTGCTTTTCTAGCAGGTGATTATTAGTGGCTCTGCAAGGGATCCCAGGGGACATGGCGATTGGGAAGCGTTGGAGAGCAGGTTTCACTAGCATCACACAGGCCAGGTATCCTTTACCCACTTGGATTTAAGCAGGGTTGAACTATCTTCACCTTTTTCCAGAGACAGAATTCTGTTACCATTCCTCTTATGTGTCTCTCCAGCAGGGGATGGGTCCACACAGAAGAGGAACAGGGGGGTTTGAAGGTCACTGTAAGGAAGGCCAGTAGTTGTGGGGAGGTCACAGATTTCAACAGTTTCTGCAGATAGGATGTAGCACTATGAGGAGCTAAAATGAAGGTGATGGGCAAACCTTTCTTTTTATGCTAAATTTTCTATCCCCAATGTACACCCCTCCATAAACACGTAACAATGATCAGGGTGGGGCCAAATTCCTTGAAACAAAGATGAATTTTCTTCACACAGCAACAGTTGTTTGAAATGCTTCTACGTGTGTTTGCTTTTTAAAAATAAAGAGGTGGGAGAAAGAGGAAAACCAAGGCGGTTCCCAGGCTACAGGGGCCTGCAGAATGAGCTCCTTGGGGGACACCCTCTCTTTTGATGCCAGCAGAAGAAGGGAAATAGGTCAGAACAGCAGCCTGAGCTTTCAGCTGGGGCTGTCCAGCAAGAAGGTATCATTTTTTAGGCAGCAGCAAGGGATAATTTCTGAGGTCTCAGAGAGGACAAAGGGTAACTGAGAAAGGCCTTGGAAATGATCACCAAACCCCCACAGATGCCCCCTGCTGTCTGCCAGGAACTGCACCTCCTATAGACTGGAACTGAGAAGAGAGCTACATGATGCCAGTCCCTTCTCTAAAATTCAGGTTTCCCCAAGCACAGTAACAATCAGAGTGTTGTGCATGCAGCAATAGGTCAGTAAGTGTGTGCCAGCTGGCTTTCTAGAAGACTGTGTTAAGAGATCCTGAAGGACAGCTGGGCGTGGTGGGACACACCTGTAATCTCAGCTACGCAGGAAGCTGAGGCAGAAAGATAGCAAGTTTGAGCTTAGAATGGCCAACATAGCAAGAACCTGTCTCAAAAGAAGACTAAAGATGTAGCTCAGTGCTCCCTGCATTCAATCCTCAGAACTATGCAAAAAACAAAAACAGAAGAAGGGGCGGGGTGGGGGGAAGGGGAGGAGAGAGAGATCTCAAATGACTGTTGGTTATATTTGTGACAAGGGCCTCAGAAGGGAGAGGATGGTTAGATTCCCAGATCTTTTTTTTTTTTTTTTTTGGTGGTGCTGGGGATCGAACTCAGAGCCTTGTGCTTGCAAGACAAGCACTCTAATCACTGAACTAAATCCCCAGCCCCCTCCAGATCAATCTTTTAGACACAAATACCAAGGCAGAAAAGAAGTGCATACCCAAGACCTCATGATAACTGGAGTGTAAAAACCTAGGAGTTTGCACTTTTAAGCCGGTTATCTACCAATTAGCTAATGTTATCTCTCATCACTACTTCTGGGAAGATGCTAGCAATAGGTACAATTCCCTATCGGAAATGACACCATATCTTCCTGTCCTTGGCACTGTGGCAGGGAATTGCCTTAGAAAGGCAGCTGTATGGGGTGGGGAAAGGCTGTGTCACCAAGCACATGCCATCTAGTGGAGCACAGCACTCACAGCTCCCAGTCACAGTTACCGCAATCAATAAAATCATCTTATGTTGTATAGTTCAGAAGCAGCCCAGCCGCAATGGCCAGGGACAAGACAGCCAGACCACATTTTCACGGCTACTGCAAGCCACCAAAACTCAATTCAGCATACCCTATGCCTCAAGAGCTGTAAGCAAACTGGTGGTAAATATTTTATGCTTTCTAGGCCATACGGCTTCTGTCATAACTGCTCAACTCTCGAATTGTGTTAAGAGTGTGAAAGCAGCCACAGACAATACATAAAGAATTATCACTGCTGTGTTTCAACAAAACTTTGCAAAAACTGGAGGGGGCCAGAAGTGCCTACCCCTGCCACACACCAACTGAGTCAGGGTGGGCAGAAATGGAGACCTCCTTAGATTTGAGAAAGGTAAGTCCTCTGAATCCTCTGAGAGGTCCTTGGCTGCTCTGGGCTTCAAGGTCACAAAAAGAATCAGGCAATGACATGGTATCTACTTTCTTGTTCTTCTTGCCCTGAGACTGGCAGCAGAAGGCCCCAAACACTGATCTGGAGCAGGCGTCCCAGACTTCCGACTTGAGGAGAAGAATAAAGCCAACAGGAGCGAATGGCTGAGGAAAAGCAGTGTGTACAAGATGGAGGAAAAAAAGTACCAAGAGAGGTAGCAGGAGAAGTACTCAGGAAAACAGAATTGAGTGGTGGCTGGAAGCATCAGTAGCTCTTTGCTGACTAATGTCATTTTAACACAAATATAAGGAAAGCCAGGGTAACCAACCAAGTCTCAAGATGATAGGGGCCATCTAAAAACATAAACAAAAGACTTGTTAGACATTCACAGACTACATAAGAGTTATGGAATGGAAAGACTACAATTCTCTCCTCACTCAAACTAGATGAAGAGATGGCAGGGACTCCTGCACTAGACACCCAAAGCCAGGACAATACACTTAGTAAATATGGTGCTATTTTCCAGTACAAGCCCAGCTAGATTCTTGTTCCCTCCTTGAAGTGGTCTGGTCTGGGGCAGGGACCATTACCCAGACTCTCCCTCAATCTAGATCCTTCTCAAGTCAGTTTATGCTTTCACACGTGGGGACAGGGCTATGACCACCTCCATGTGGCATAGCCCTTGCATCTGGGGCAGGAAGGGTCCTTGGATCCTGGGGTACCAGTACATCACACCTTCCTCTTCTGCTAGATCCTTGTTGGGGAGGCAAGGGGAGGCAAGGGAAGGCAAAGAACACTGTTTCCCAAAACAGTTTAAAGAATAAAAGTGAAGGTACTACACAGGTAAACGCAAATAAATAAAGCTCCTACCAAACAAATCCTTCCTTTATTCTGACACTGATCGGAGAACAGTTTTCCTGTATCAAATGAAGGGAAATGCCCAGGAGAGACAGCTGTAACAGGTTCTTCTAGTCAAAATCTTGAATTACTCGTAGTTTAGGTCATACTCATATTTCCTCTGGATAATGACCTTTCGAAACAGCCTGCCCAAGTAATGATACAAACAGCTAAGAAAATGCAGAAAGGTTCTTTATTGAGAGGTCCTCAACACAGGGCTATGAAAAACTGGGCCTCTATAATCAAGAAAGATAAATACCAACTTTGGATCAAACTAAGAATCTGCAAACTCAAATGGCATGGAATCAAAGAAGGGGGAGAAAACTTCAACTTTTTCACCGGTAAATATTAACAGATACACACACAAAGGTAAGATCACAATAGCCATAAGACAGTAAAAACATTGATCCACTTATGTGGTAAGTACTCTCTTTGACCCCCTTCTACTTTTGGATATCACCAGTGGGACAGAAATTGGATCAGGAAGAAAAGTGACTGAGAAAACAAAAGTTGCAAAAGAAAAATAGAATTTTCAGGAGATGTCAAATGATAGAAAGATGACTCTGATGAGAAATTTGGTTTAGAGAGCAGGACGTGAGAATTCTTCCAACAAACATCTTAGGCAATCCAATGAAGGAGCTCCTCCTGTCTAAAGCACAAGAATTAAAAATCTGTTGCTGCTTCCTCTGTAATGTAAGTTGTGAGCTTCAGTGGATCCACCTATTTTTTCCAACCATTACTTTGATCCAGTATCTGAAGGCCTACAAGGTCAGAGGAAAATTCTGCAATATTTGCCCCTTCCACTTAATCACTGGACCGCTTCAAAAATGGCAATAAGTACTGATAGAGAGCTACAGTGGATTCTTGAAACATTTCTCTAGTAGGTGGCTATGGTTAACTGACAAAAATTCAAGCTATGTTGTGTAGTTGCATAATACTGGGGGGGATATGTCACTATTAAGGATCTGTGCTTCACAAATATAAATGCTTCTTAACAAAAAGGAAACAGAGAATTGCGAATCTGATGATAACGATTAAGCCCCACACTCCCCCAAGCACTGCACAGATAGCCAACAAAGCAGATGCAATAACATCCAGGTAGCTGCAGTTGATGTTTGCGAAATGGAACTCAGATGTCTTGAATTGAGAATTCAGGATTTATTTTGCCAAATTTATTTCTTTCACAAAATGAGAAGGCAAGCGATAAAGAAATTCCCAAGAGCTGGCAACCAATAGTAAGAATACTGCTTAGTCAGAAGTCAAAGTGATGTTCTCTCAAAGCCAGGGTAGCCTTGAGACATAGTGCAATGGGCTAATAATCTATCTGCTCATACCTCTCACACTTGATGTATCTGCTGGTGATTCAACTCAAAATAAGATGCTGAAGTTTCTACACAGGTATCTGCATCACTGAGCATACTAAAAAAACCCACACACCTGCTCTCAAAGATCACAGAGACCCAGGAGAGAGAGAACCCCTAGGACTGTATACACCTGCAGCTCTGTGGGTACCATGATATTGCATGAAAGCTGGAGGGCCCTGGCAGATTTGACTGTAACAGTAAGAGGGACAAAGGCAGATCCCAGATCCTAAGCCCAAGCCTAGCACTCTTCCCCAGTGTTCTTTTTGTGCCCACACAGCAGGATGAATGGCTGGCATAGAAAAAAGATGGCTCTGTTGATGAAGACTTGAGCAAAATTAGCAGGTAGAAGGGCGGCACCACAGCTGAGAGCCTAACTCTTGCCTGTAAGAGCCAGCCCAACCGGCAGAAACAGAAATGCAATTAAATTAAGTCAGAAAACCCGCTACAGAAAATGCAATTACTCAAAGATACAAATAAATGTTCAAAGAAAATTGGCCCCTGACAGGGTTAGTCAAGCTTCTAAATCCAGCTGGAGGCAGCAGCTCAGGCTAATTCGCCAAGGAGGACTGCCAAGCTGTAAGCCCTCTGCATTAGGATCCTGGGTCGGCCGGCCCGGTGTTCACCACACACCCCAGGCTGCTGCGGGGAGGAGCAATTGGGGGTGGCCAGTCAATGACACAGGGCTCAAGAAGTAAGACGTGGGCAGACACAAGAATGGCTGGCTCATGGCTGTTTAGGGTGAGCACTGGACATGGCAGAGAAGTGTCAGACCAAGGGAGCCCTGCTGACTTGCCCCTTCCGTACATGAAGCAAACCAGGAAAAGTCCTACCTCTCGCTGCAGCACCAATTCCTTGGTGAAGAGCGTGGCTTCCTCGCTGAATGGCTCTCCTTCCTGCACCAAGCCTGGGAGGTTTCGGGCTCCTCTGGGGCATTCGATGCCTGTTTTGGGAAAAAAGGAGAATCTGTAATGAAAACGGGGCCAGCAGATGTGCTGTCCAGCAAGTGTGGTTCCTCAACCTCCAATGGGTCAGGTGTTGGGTGTGAGTTCCATCTTCTGAGACAAATGTACAAGTAGGGGAGAAGAGGAAGAGGGTGGGGCTTTCCCCAGGTAGAAATGCCCAGCACCATCACAGCAGCAATGATAAGCTGTAGAAGGGCTCTCAGTCACGGCATGCAGGACTCATCAAGAGCCCCTAGGGGAAGGAGCATTTCAAAGAAGTGTGCAGACGATAGGATGGATCCTCAGTTTGTAGCCCTCACTTTGTACAGATTCATGGTCTCACAGATGTGGCCATCACTTACATCAATGGCTCTCTCAAACTAAATGACACTGCAGTCCCAGTCATTGTGCCTTCCGAGAGAAACTGCAGCTGACCCTGAGACCTTCTCACCGTAATTACTGTATGACTCTCGCATCAAATTCCAAAGTGTTGGTTTAGTGTAACTTTCCTCTTCAAATAAGCTTTCCCCCTCTGTCTTTTGGTTATATTTTGGACACTGATACCATCAGTTTTTCATTCAGAATGAGAGAAAAAACAGAATACTTATGAAACTAGGTTCTTGGAGCTAGAGGCCTGCATTTGTATCCTTCTGCTGCTGCTGCCCTTTTTTTCTTTTTCTTTCTTTTTTTTTTTTTTAATGTTAATGGGGATTGAAACTATGCCCTTCGCAACTGAGCTGCATCCCCAGCACTTTTTATTTTGGGACAGGGTCTTTCTAAGTTGCCTATGCTGGGCTTGACCTTGGGATCCTCCTGCATCAGATTCCCAGAGGGCTAGGATTACAGTCATGTGCCACCATGCCCAATTTCACATTCTAATCCCATCACTTATTAGCTTTGTGACTGGCTAAGTTACCAAGCAAAGTCTCAGTTTCCCTACTTGTAAAACAGATATAACTGATACATCTACTTTGTAAGGCTGCTATGTAACTAGGAGAGATTATACACATAAAATAGATCATGTATGTAGAATACTTAGAACAATGCCCGCCACATGCAAAGGTTCAGTGTATTTAAGCTATTATTAACATCATCTTTATCATCATTATCACACTTAGCAATTCCTATGCTCAAAAATCTCACATTCTTCTGACTATGACTAGCCTCTAAGACACCTGTGGACAGGAACCTATCCTTTATAGCAGTCTGTATCCCGTGACAGTATTTGTATTCAACAATTACTGACTGACCAACTCAGACTACCTTTTCTTTGATTCGATTGCTCACTTTGAAAATACATGTATCACTAACAGTGGTCATCTGTGGCAGACCATGAAATAAGTTGCATTTTGATATCTGGGTAAGACTTACAAATATTTCAAAGTAATTCATACTGCAGCTATAATTATGAAGCAAAAAGGTGAACAGGGGTAGACACAAAAAAAGAAAATGATGAAAATTTGAAATGTATGCATTTAGTGCTTCTAGTGGTCTCTTCTGCTGCAATAACCTTATTCACCAACAGCCTCCAACAAAGGGCCAAGAGCCCTGACCTGGGGAGAAGAGGTCCCACTGCTGCCGAGACAGAAGGTCCATTTGTTTATGGGTAAAGCAAGGTGGCAGCTCATGTTTCTGGCCAGGGTACAACCCTGCGAAGAAAGGGAATTACCTATAGCAGATGAAGAACAGCTTTCTCTCAGCCCCCAGGTCTCACCAGTGGAACAGACCACAAAAAAATGATACATTCAGTGGGGAGGGGCAGCAGCAGGAGGGTGCTGCAGCAGAGAAGTAGCTTAAACTGGAAGCAACACCGCCCCCTCCACCCCTTGCACAGACAGGACAGCTGAAGGGCCTCCCTGAGCATTACACAGTTGAGAAGACACCAGGGTTGCCTCGTTCCTAACTTTTCAGTACCATGCTGCAGCAGGAGTGGAACCTATTTCTGTAAAAGACAGCAAGTAACTCAGGAGAGTCAGAGTCTGAGATTAACCCTGAAGGGAGAGAGGAGGCTAGAGTAAAATGGAATGAAAGATAGTCCATGTTTCTCACAACATCAATAGCCAAAAACACTTTTCATTTTATATCTGCAAACTAAGCAAGAGCAGAATTGCCAGAGAGAAAAACAAACGATTCTGTTGAACTATTTTGCCACATACTCGTAGATAAAGCACTACCGCAGAAACAAGAGTAATGCAAGACCAATTGTTCAGTCTGTTTTCGGCCTTCACAGCAGAGCTAGGATGTGGTGGGGTGGGGTTGCTAGGCACTGGAGGCTAGAAATGGGATCAGTCAGGGCAGTACACTGGTCAGCAGGAACCAGGGGAGGACACCAAGGATTTTGGAGTTTCCCTGGTTGAGTCCATACTCTGTCACTTTTGTGAGCTGGCAGCAAGAAGCTGGCCAAGCTGCAGGGACCCCAGCAGATCCTCGAGACCACCTGGTGAGTAAGTGGAGAAAACCTGACAGCTCAACATGTACTGCGAGTTAAACATACCAAGCAGAAACACATTCAAAACTTTTTCACAAGACAGTCCTTCAGGCTCATGGAAACCAAACCCAACACTATGCAGATGAAAAGGGAAAAGGGAAGGAGGGCCTTTGTTATGTCGCTTCTCCATTTCCCCAGCAGCTGGGTTCCTGCTGGTGAAGAGGAAGAAGATGAATCAGGCTGTTTTCTACCCTTTCTAAGTGGAAATAAGTAAACATACATTCATACTGATTTCTGTGGGACACATGGGCAAGAGAAAGAAAAGGAGTTTCTCTTTGACCTGTCTGTCTCCTCTGAAGCAACCTCTTCTTGCCAAAGGGGACACTGAACAGGGCCTAGCAAACAGAACAGGAAAAAGTTCTGCCTTTTCCCTCCAGACAGGGAAAAGGCAGAACTATCAGGGGACCAAGGTTCAAAATCACAGCCAAGAGAACAGGAAGGATTATATGACATCTGAATATCTGAGTTTTAGAAATTTGTAAAGGTGTGTTATATCTGCGGATAAAGGATAGTGTACTGAGGCAGGAGGACTGCCAAGTTCAATTCTCACCAACTTAGTGAGACCCTGTTTCACGATGAAAAATAACGGGCTGGGGATGCAGCTCAATAGTACAGCACTCCGGGGTTCAACTCCCAATACTCCTCGACCCATGAGTGTAGAGGGGGTTTTCCAAACTTCTAATTTTTGCTATGAACCCATAAACATTTACAAATGAGCATATATAACTGTATGTAACAGTTTCCAGTTAGGCAGTGGTTAATTTTGACCCAATGTGTTGTATGACAGTATGTCTTCTACTCCACTTTATTAAAGAAAAAAAACAAGATGGCCATGGCACTGAACTGATTCCAGATCCCTAGAGGGGCACAACCCCTCATTTGAGAAACACTGGTAGAGACTGAGGTGTGGAGACAGAACGGTGGAAGAATGGGCAGGGCCCCTGGGATCCTACTGCAGAGTTCAAATGCTACCCTACCTGTGGGTTTAGCAGGCTCCAGCTTTACTCTTTTGTCCTAAAAGATCTAGAAAAAGCAAGCAACACTGTCCACTGACACAGAGGAGATGATGCAAATGTTAATCCCCTAATGCCAGAAGGTGGTCATGGTGGCTGCGATCCAGGTGAACACACAGTGCAGCAAAGAAGACCCAGGGCTCAGGAAGCACAACAACCCAGGGCAGTAAGGCCTATGCTGCACGCATTAAGGCCCGCTTGCTCACCAGTAAAACAGACTTTATAAAAACACCAAAAAGAGAGAAAGAAAACAGACGGAGAAAAAGAGAGTTGGGTTTTCATAAGGAGGCCAGAGGATGCCGTGCTGGCCTGGGCAGACTGTCAGGCGGTGATGGAGAACTCTCAAGCCTTGGAGGGTCTGGAACTGCAAGTACAAAGTGGAATACCGCTGGAGTTCCAGAAGCTGGCCCCAGCCAGGTAAGGAAATGCCTGTAATTCTGGACTCTGCATATTACCACTAACAGCTGTCTTTGCCGCTCTGCATATTACTCTTCTGCATATTACCACTAAGAGCTGCTTGCTGTTTCTTGATAATACCCCAGGCCGATATGTCTGCTGATAAGGATGAACTAACTGAGTTGCAATTCCAACAGGTGCAGGATAAGTGACAGGCCTACCCATGACACTGACAAACCATCGAAGAAACAAAACCATTTTGTTTTAATTAAAAGAATACTACACTAAGGAATATCCTAAGCACTCGTGACCATTTTTCTTCCCTATTATGGGCTCTGTCAGACTGGAGAAACCCTGTGGGACTTCTCAGCAGAGTCCTACAAGGGCAGACACAGGCTCTGCCCTCAACTATCGACGGCTCTCTGGCCTTCTTAAAACCCTACAGGTTCATCTGCCTATAGACGAAAGCTTACTGATTTGCAAACTTTTTCTAGGTTTCCCAGCATTTTAATGGTTAACTTAAAAAAGAGCATTTTGTTTGATGGCTGTAGGGCTCAGGAAGGAGACTTCACTACTAGCTGTCAATGCCTTGTGGCTCTGGTTTTTGCTCTGCCACTGACAAACTATTAAACTTCTGCAAGCTCACAATCTCTGTCAACAAAATGAAGGATCTGCAAAAGCTCGTTTGGCCATAAAATCCTACAATTGTGGTTATGCCCTTCTAAGATTCCTCACTTGAGGCTTGACTTACAGAGGGTGCCTCCTTTCAAACTTAAAATGCTGGGCTCTGGAGTAATCAGTCTATTAAAAAAATTATACTCTTTAGAGACATTGACTAACTAGGTCAATTAACACAAACGCTTAGGTCAGTCAGCTTTGGAACAAGAAGAACAAATTCTTGTTAATGACAAGATAATGACTGTAGAAGAGATTCCATTGATGGCTATGTGAGGGTTATGTAGTACTCTGAATATTTTACACTGTATGTTGAATTTTATGATAATTAAGCCTCAGGACTCAAAGTGTGTCTGCTTTTCCCTCTATCAGGCAGTGGGAGCTAAGGGAAAATTATAGCACATCTACCCTGGCTAGAAGTGACAACTTCCTAGTGGTGTTTGGTCCAGCAAAAGAACAGCCAGGCATTAGCAGGAGGAAATAAAACTAGGAGAAACAAAGACCAATTTGAAAGAACAATTTGGTGCTTACTGCAAAGTCCACTGTGTTGTCCCTGCCACATCAGAGGTCATGGAGGAAGGGTACAGGACACATGAAACAGGCCAGGCCTTCTGCCTGCTTAGGATCTCACCTAGGCCTTCCTTCCCTCTCTCCACTTTACTGTACTTGTCTACTCTAGGCTAGGTGCTCTGCTGGAAGGTAGGGATTCAATGATGAAAAAGAAAGACTCTGTGCTCATGCAGCTCAATTACCAGCCAGAAAAGATTATTTTCCTCTGCCTTTGTATGAGGTATGTTACTGGTGATTGAATTTGCCATTTGGCCTATAGGCTGCAGAGTGTGAACCTGTGATAGATAACTGGATTATGCGAGGCAGATGCGTGCTTGTCTGGGAGATGGCAGGCAGGATGTAGCGGATGAGTCAATCATGGAGCTCACCATGCCACATCACTTCCTCAGCTACATTTTCTAGCACATGACCCTGGTCTCTCTTCTCCCCTCTCCACAGGCGGGGAAAGGAAGTAGGAACAGAAGGTGGGGAATGGCAGGAAGAGAAGGGAGAGATTGCTGCACCACATTCAAGGGAAGCTGATCTGCAGTCAGACTGGTAGTAAGAAGTAAGCTCTGTCGAAGCAGAAACGGTAGGTACCAAGTAAGCCAATACAATTATCTTTCTAGAACTAGAATAGGCAGTGAATGATATTTAGGCCCATTCGTAAGCCAGGGGAAGGAGGCAGTAAGCAGACAGGACTAAACTGCATTGAGACCAGAGATTTCCTGGGCAATCTTAGACCCAGAATCTCTTTCCAGAGTCCAGGATAGAGGATCTGGGAGACCGGATCCTTTCTAGGTCCCTGTTATGTTTTCACGGATGTTCTTTGTAAATCTGCTCTCTCCCCCTCACTGCTTCCATAAGGCAGTCTGGGAGAATCTTGCATCTTCAACTAAAATAAAACTCAAAATAAAACAGAAATTGCTCTTGAGGGCAGGCACTGTGTCATATTCAGATTGCATTCTTTCCTAAACCTGAAACACTGTTTAGCACACAGTGGCACTGTAGATCCTCAATAAATGTTGATTGAATGAACAGTAGTGGAAAAAATACTCTGCAAAAGATATAAGTACACAGAGAAAGACATGGTTAATGCATTGTCAGGGTTGCAGACCCCTAAATGAGGGATCCATTTGGAAGACAGAGTGTGTTATGCAAATACCAAGAAAGGGGCTAACAGAATCCTTAAGCACATATACCCCACTTTCCCATGTTACCTAACACTTCAAAGATGACAGGCATGGCATAACCACACTTACGTACCACACTGGTGTCTAAACTGGCACATTTGGAGAATGTGGTTTAAAGCCAGAGATGAAGCAGTCAACACTGAACAGCACCACCTGAGAGCCCTGAGGATGGGGCACGACAGAGCCCTTTACTTTCCAATACAACAGAGGAGGAGAGCAATTCCCCCATATGACCTATGATCAGCACCGGGAAGCTATGTGGCCACATGGAAATGCAGAAAACTGGAGCACACTTAAAGAGAGCTGGAGAAAATGACTCAGGGGCGGGGAGGCCTGCCTTTAAAGAGAAGATAAAAGGTGCTAAATCTGTACAGCTTGGCTAAGCAGTGACTAAGAGGGTGACACGATAACAATCTGGAAATATTTGAAAGGTGTAAACATAAGAAAGGAGGGAAAATGCTTAGTCTGAAAGCAGGGGGTGTAATTATTAGGGGAAAGAAAATCTGGACAAAATATTGGAAAAATTTAGAATGGCAATGACTACTGGGTTATAAATAAGTTTCCCAAAGGCAATGAAAACATTGCTGCCCAATCCTAATGCTAAAGGTGGTCAGTCACTGTTGTCTACCCATCTGCCTACAGTGAAAGCTGCCTAGAAGGGTGAACTGTGAGTTTGTTAATTACTTTTAAGCAAAGATCTCTTTAATAAATATTCAAATCTAAATGTTTCTGCCTTAAATACTGTTTCCTGAATTCTCAACATGATTTCTGTTGATCAAACCATAGAGGAGAGAGAATAGCAATTCTGGTGGGACTCTGCGAACAAAAACAGGCTTTACCTGCTAGAAACATGCCTGGCTAACAGAAGAAGTAGGCCGAACGTAGACCTAGAAGGACAGATGCCTGGGACAGGAACAAGGAAGTAGTTTTCTCATCTACCAAGTCATCTCCATCCCTAGCCTCCAAGACCCTGGGGCAGGAATGCTGTGAAGTCTTCCAGATGGGAAGCTACAGACACCTCTCCCTCCTTTGTATACACATAGTCCCCTGGAGTAATTGTCAAGGACAAAGCAAAGCACAGAAAGACACCAAAATAAGCTTCCTGTCACACTGACTGCACTCCAATACCTTCTTCTGAGTTCCTGCTGCTGCAGCTACTCAATTTATAATCCATGGGCTCTCAGCACAGTTTTTACCCCCAGATTCAATTAGTTTCATGTCTATACTTTCCCTACCACTTTTTCCCCCACCAATAAACAAAAGTAAAAAGTGCCTCACTACACACAAAGTATGACACTTAAACTGTATATAGGCCAAGAAAAGCTGTACTTTTAGTCTGTCTAGAATAATTTTAAAAACTCGTCTGTGGTGACAATATAGAGATAGCCATTCCCTTCCTAAGCATCAAGAATGAAAACTCAACCATCAACATGAAAGGCAGAGGCAGGCAAGAGTCTATTTAATTTTAAGTGATGTGTCACTTAAATATATATACAAAATAAATATATACACAAAGCCATATTTCAACACTATAACACATCTCATGCACCCAAAGCTTGCTTTTAGTTTTTGCTCATAAGTATTAAAGCAATTTGGAGGTCTTAAGTTGTAGATGCTCTTGATCCTGTTAACCACTGGGAACTATAGGCCATTTTGCTACGTACCTTCATTTTCATGTTCCAAAAATGGCCAAGGAGAAAGGTAAATGAAGTTGGTTCCTAAGAGTTAGTTCTATGTGCTACTAGGCCTCAATTTTCATCAAATGTCTAGAAATAAAATAAGGATTTCACATTACCTCAAAGTCTTTATTCTCTCTTGTTCTCTAAACTTCCACTTTGTTTCCTCGGGGGAGGTAGCATCTTGTGGGCCAATTTTGGAACATGCCACTGCTAAAGCTTTTTCAAAGATCAGAATAAAGGGATAAAAGAAGAATGAAGGAATCCTAATTAAAGGGATCAAACATCTCAGGTAATTGTAGTCAAGGGAGTCAGACTGGGCAGGAGGTAAGGATGAAGCTGTTTTTAGTTCATAGTTTTTAGGATAGACTTTTATCAGATTGTTCTGATTTCATGATGTTTGATGCATTTGGTGAAAGATGAGGGACCGAAGTTAATTGGGTACGAGAACAATAAGGCCAAGTCTTTACAATGTGAAGGGAACTACAGCTCCCTTTGAAGAAAAGAAGGGGGGCAGAAAGGAAGCATCTCCAGAAAGGAAATATAGTGCTTGGATGTTAAATCTGCTTTAAGTTTCTCTAATTCAAGTCATAATAGATGTTGTTGGCCTGTTAATACATCCCCACTCTGTAGTTATTTGAGGTGAGGGATATATCAGTTTTCTCCATCCAGTACCGGGCACACAGTAGATGCTCAATTGTTTGCTACATGAATACCAGAGAGGCAGATACTTGGCAGAAATAGGTACACCAATCTCTTTTCCCAAGTTCTGTATACATAAGAGTGAACGCTACTTTCCAGGATTTCAAGGTGAGTATGTGTTATATGCTAAGTCACTGACCACGGTAAGTGGAAGGGATGGCTTAGATTCCTTGTGTTGTTTTGTTTGTTGGTTTGTTTTTGAGACAGGTCTCACCACGTAGTTCAGGCTGGCCTCGAACTCACTACATAGCCTAGGCTGGCCTCAAACTCAAGGCAATCCTGCTTCGGCCTGGGATTACAGGCATCCATTGGATTTCCTGATCGCAGTCTAGCCAGGCAAAGTAGAGAACTGGCTTCCTCAAACTTGATTTACAGTTGGCTTGAGGCACCAAAGAATCACTCCCAAAAGGGAGAAAAGCCTTTTTCAGATGGAGCTGGTATAGCAGATAACAATCAGGCCAGCGTCAGAATAACCTTTCATAATTCTGTCACTGCAGAACAAGATCTGAAAACAATGATTTTTTTAAAGAGAGAAAAAACTCTCACTGATTAACGAGGCCTTTCCTGCCAGTGGTGTCCCAAGAGCACGGCCACCAAACAGCCAACTGGGCTGTCTCTGGGCGCGTGCCAGGAAGGGGACCGGAGGTGGCAGGCTACAGGTTCCCGACAAGCTTGCCCTTTTGGGGGTCTGCTGTAAGCAGCAGCTGCAACAATGACACTGTCACTTGGGAGAAGAACACAATGACTGGGCATGGGAAAGACTGGTACCCTCCGAATAGTCCTTCCAGTAGGCTTCTCTTCATTACCCATATCAAACAAGAATCTCCTATCTTCTTTAACAAACAGAAAATACAGAATTTGAGGTCAAAAGCTAGGACCACAATGGTCTTTCCAATGACAAGAAAGCTGTTATGGGGCTCAGGCTTTTACATAACAACGGGGCTCTTTGGAGACAGCGTCTAACAAGCACAAACCCTACATCTGAACAAGGAGGGGGAGTTGGTTTCTATGAGAACCTCAACTTTGTTTTTTCTGACTTATTTTAAACATGGAACTTTATCTTTGAATCAAGTAGAACTTAGAACCCCTCCTCCCCACCTCTTCATTTCTGGCACCAGAGGGTTCCTCATCTTGGTCTTTTTTATTTGAAGTTGATGGATAAAGAGAAAAATTTGAATCTACTCTCTAGGCTCCTAGAGAGATCAGCTTTGGTGGGGGAGAAAGCCACAGGAAATACTCACGTGGATCTTGCAGGCACAAGCTTCCAGAAGGTATTCTGGCACACACCTGGCAGCCAAATGTAAAAGCTACTTACTTGCATAAATTTAGAGTGACTTTTTCTAAACCAAGCTGTGTTGTGTTATTTGAACAAAATGGTTCTGAGATGCGTTGAGTGTACTTCCAAACTACTCCCTTTCTTGAGCTTTCACTCAAAGAAAATTGCTTTGGGCTCCTCCTCCTGAGCCAAGTACATTCCAAGTGTCTCGAAATTAGTATATTCAGCCAGTAGAGCAGGGGAGAGAAAAAAACCAGCCAGGGTCAGGAATACTAAGACCACAGAACCAAAACACTAAATAAAAAAATATGAGAGCTGAGAAACTCTTAGTAAGAGCCCTTTATCATACTGACTTTACTTCAAAGAAAAAGAGGAAAGAGGGAGAGAAAAAGGAAAAAGAGGAAGAGGAAATGGAAAGGACTTTTGAAGAGTCAAGGTTCTTCAAGAGCACAGGCCAATCTTGGATACACAGATACATTTTGTCCTGATAAGCAGTTTGAATTCTGGGTTGTGGTGAAGAATGCCAGATTCACCCTGGCCCCCCAAAGTTGGGGTCAGCAGAAGACGACATCTTGAAGACTAATTCTGTGTACTCTGTCTTTGCACTACCCACAAGCTAGGAAGGATTTTTACATTTCTGAAGGGTTTAAAAAAATCAAAAGAATACTGTGTGATGCATGAAAATTATATGAGTTTCAAACTGCAGTATCTATGGATGAAGACTTATTGGAAGACAGCCACACTCACCTGTTGTCTATGGCTATGGTACAAGGGCAGAGCTGATGATTGTGACTGAGGCCGTAAGGCCCACAAGCCTAAATATTTTACTGTCTGACCCTCAACAGAAAAAGTTTACCAACACTTGTTCCAAAGGATGGTGTGAGCCAGTTTAAAAAAAAAGAAATACAGGCAAGGCAGACAGTTCAGTTCTCCAGAACTAGCAAATCAGGCACAGACAACAGACAGCTTAAATATGTCTTAATTGATATTAATAAAAATACTAAAAAACATCTGGTCCTGTATCCTGGAAGGCAAAGGAAAGGAGACATGAGGGAAGCAGTCTCAGACAGCTGACACTGCCTGCAGGTGTGTGCCCTCCACCTCCCTCCTGGACCCTGCACTACGATGACCCTTGCCCTAGAGTTGTGACTGTCCCCATTTATTTTCACTCACCTCCCAGGGATTTCCCCAACCTAAACACCACCCCCAGTAAGTGCAAACTTTGGAAATTCAAGTGGTGCCATTCTTTGCACTGCATCATGGCTGTTTTCCCCACCCCTGATAGTATCAGTTCACTGTTACACCTGTTGTGCAGAAGTCCTTGATCCTAGGCCTCACACCAGACTGCCTTTTAGTCACGATGCCCAAAGTCCTACTAAATGTTAACAATCCACCAGTCTCTCGGCGGGGCTCTTTTTGCCCTCAGTCTCTCAGTACCGCTGTCCTAACACTGGGCTACATGATTTATCTCCTGCTGGTGCCCTTGGTCACGTGATGGGAACCTTCCTTTCCATCCCGGGGACTGTCTGATGCCAGGCTCATCCATTCTCACCTTCTCTATCATGAAGACCATGCAGAACCCACAGACATTTAACTCTGGACTAGTCTCTAAGATCTTGACCCCATTTCTAAATGAATGTCCATTAGAATTCTCCCATTCCGTGTCCTCCCAAACCAAATTCATCTTCCTCTTAAACCTCCTCCTTCTGTGCTCCCTCTTCTGGCTCCAGCACTACCACTTTCCCGGCTGAAAACCTTGCTCCTCATTAACTCTTCTCTGTTCTACCGGTGTGATCTAGTAACTACCTTGTCCTAACAGTTCCTCTCACTTCACTCTAGTCCTTCCTCTCAATCTTAAACAGAACTGCTTGTTCAGGCTTTTGTCACATCTGGCCAAAGGTTTTCTAATTTCCCTGCCTGCTCCCCCATTTTCCCCTATACCGATTCTTCATACACAAGGCTACCAGAATAATCTTCCTAAAGCACATGTTCTCCTCAGAACCCTTGAGTGCCTTCCTATACTTTACCAAGTAAAATCGAAATTCAACAACCTGACATTCTAGGCCCTCTGAGATCTGCTTGAATTCCTTGGGATCATATAAAGTATCCATTATCCATCTGACAGCCCTTCAAATACTTGAGGATACAACATCTATTTCTTCTCACCCTCATGTCTTCTTTTCTCTGGGCTAAGCAATCCTCATGAGACAAGGTTTTGATTTCCTACTATTTAACTTTTATTTCCTTCTTTAAACCTACATAATATAAAAGGAGTCTTCAAGCTGAAGAGACCTTTCTAGTTGATGTAATTAAAAAGCTCCAGAGTGCTGTGGATTGTGCAGTGGGGCAACCGTTGAGAACCAACTCTGGGCTGAGGCGGAGCGATGTGCTGCTGTGAGGGGAGACCCAGGACAGGTCCGTACAGACTGCATACGCATTTCTCTCCCCATGGCTAGATGGTCAGACTTTTCTTCCAGGGAGGATGATGCAGTTAACAGCAGGCTCCATCAGTGCTGCAGCAAGCCCAGGACTGGAAGAAAGAGAAGCCCTCCAGAGATACACGAGTGAGTGGCACCTGTCCTGTTGGAGGCTTCCTGTCCAGTTGGAGGCCCCCATTCCAGCCTGTTTTCATTCTCTGTCTCTCGGCAGCAGCCCCAGGCACTGAGGGGACCCTGGTGGTATTGTGACAAGCAGTCTATTCATTTCCTTCTCTCACTTTCTGGCTCTTGGGGATACAAAGGAACAACAAATCCAAACCACTGCCTAGAAGCCAGAATTCAGGGAAAGACTTTTCTATTGAAGTGATTATTTCCCCTGTTAGAAGACCTGAGGGAGAGAAAGGCTCTGCATCCTTTACTGTCCATAGACGCAATATTGTAGCAACGACTCTTCCAGTCACCACCATGCCAGTGAACAAGGAAGGCACAGAGTACACTTAATTAAGGGTTTTTAGCTACTGTCACCTCATGGTAACAGGGGACCAAGGAACCTAGATTTGAACTGTGACACTGGATACAACCTTCTACTGCAAAGAGGGAGAAGGGAGGTCTGGGTGGGGGAAAAATCAGGTAGTCCGCAGACTAGCAGCAACACAGATAATGGAGCTGCTAGGCTGAGCCTGTCCTTCAGCGTGAGTGAGAGTCAGCTTCCGCAAGCTCATAGCTGCACTCCTGAAGGGCAGCAAGGGTGGGAGGCTGCCAAAACCAGGATTCCTACCTAGTAAGGGCAGGCAGGTGAAAAAGTGGTTAGAGTGTTTAGGAGCTTGGGGGAGGAGCTCTCAACTGAGCACATACCCTGATGGTGACAGAGTGCGTGTGTGTGTGTGTGTGTGTGTGTGTATGTGTGTGTGTAAGACAGACAGAGCGTGTGTAAGCTTTCATCCAAGGAAAGAGGACCAAGCAGAGTGGGAAGGGGAAAATGAGGAAGAAGGAAAGAGAGGAGAAAGGGGCTAAAGATATACACTAGTGGCCTCTCTGAGGACTGCAATCGCACACGGGAGCCTAAGGTAGGAGACAGTAGCATCGTAATGACCCCAGGCCTTCAGAAAGTATGAGAATGAGTGGTGCCTACCTACAGCAGCAGGAGGCACAAACCTGGCATGAGTAAGTGGAGTGGAGCAGCCACAGCCCAACTCAGCCACATTCAAGAAAGAGTCTTCTAGGAAAGGGGAGGAGCCACCCCTTCTTCAGCAAGGCATCTGGAGGTGCATACCCTGTCCCATCTTTTACTATCCTGCATGCTTGAGGAGATGGTGGCCTTATGGTCCTTGTTCTCCTTCCACTGTTTCTGACCCCTACTCTCTTGTCAGGACATTCTTGTCCAGTGTCACAAGCAGAAAGAAACTATCACCTGAAGTCACGTACGAGCAATGCTTCTGCTGCACATATCCCTATCCACATCTCCCTACAACAACAATGCTGGGGTATATGTAAGAGGCCTACAACAAAGTCCCTAAATTATAAAGAAAAATGTAGAGCTGCATGTCCTTGTAAGAATTCTGGAGAATCTCAGAAGCCATATGCCGGTGGTCGTCTATTTGATACAATGATATATTTTTGTTTCCATAGGCTTTGCCATTAAAGTAATTATAGGTCCTCTAAAAATAAAAAACAAAGCAAAATCACAGTGGCTGGTTCTGCATAGGGGTCTTTCTTTCTGGTTTCTGCCCTCTGCAATGTATCAAGGCCTGGACATGCTGCAGCCCAGATGGATCATTCCAGTTCAGAAGGCAATTAGAGCTCTGGACACAAGAAATGCTTGAGCTACACACCTATGAGCCATCCCAGCCACCCTCCTAGGAGACACCAGCTCCTGAATGGCAAAAAGGACAGCTGTCAGCAAGTAGGCAGGGAGCAGTGAGTGAGGCAGATTTCACAGCTAAGAGAGATGAGAAAAACAAAAACAAGAGAAGCGTTTCACACGGAGGTTGTCTCCCCTAATGTCACTAAGCTGGAAAGTCCTCTGTTCTGTAATTCACCCAGCCTAGCAGAGAGCTGCTCATGCTGGAGTCAGAAGGAGAGGTGAATGCTTGCCAGGGGACTTCTCCTAGCCAGCCGGGAACTTCAAGAAGCTTAATCAACAATGGGTCAGTATCCTGGGCCACCACAGCATGTGGGCTCACTTCTCTAATTTGAAGTCTGCTTGCTTCTCATGTAGAAAGTGAGAGGGACATCAAATTGCTCTTCCAGAGCTAGGCCATCATCCCGGAAGGCAACCCTCATCCGTCTGGCAACTGCAGAGCAGGCGGGATAGAGGAAAGAGTGTACAGGAATCTTGAGGTACTGAGTCTGGTCCAAACCACCCAAGTCACCTTGTATGGACAGAGAGAATGGGCATTTCTAATTTCCTGGGGGCCCTAACATTCTTATTTCCCTTCTACCAATGTTCTGGCTGAGATGCTGTAACGTATTAATCTTTCTAGATGAGTGATGCGGTTTAAAATACTGCAAGGTTTGGCTGCCATTCCCTTCCCTGGGGTCTCAAAATAACTCCACACAAATCATTTTCGCTAAACACTCACTCAGGCAGTGCTTCTCTGCCAGAACATACACATCTTATGTAAGAGAAGAAGCCACCTCACTCGCCAGAAGACAGTGACGTTCTGAGAGGTGGCTCTGCTGCCCCTGAGACTGCAGAGCTGAGTTTTCAACCCATTCCTGTCCCCTGCCAAAAGGCGGCATACAGCTTGGTGGCTGAGCACAAGCTTCTTCAGCAAGAAAGCGCAAAGGAGGTTTTTTTTAGTGGGTAGATTAGGGAAGGTCACCCAATTCAGGGCTGCCTTAGAAACAAAGGCAACTTAGACGTTTAATGACTTCTTACTATGTAAAAGGCATACCAAAGCTAGGTCTTGGCCAGTCAACAGAAGAGTAATATGGTCTCTCATAACAATCCAACAGTTGCCTGTGGAAGACAGGTATATCTCTAGACACAGGAGGAGGAGAACTAGAAGAATAAAGTCAGGGAAGAGGGACGCTGAATGGGGCTGGCTGGTGAGCAGATGGGTGCTCCCTAATATCTCCCCATCGGTAGCTTCAAGCCTCTACTTCCAAAGGGCAGGAAGGAGATAGTTCTGACCTAAGGCTTTTGTGGCACACCCCACCCTCAGCTTGACTTTCAACCCTCTCTCCCAAGGTCCCTCATACCTCCCCTGTTCCTCGGATCCCTTCTCCCGAACATTCCCGAGACTTGCGGCTTTTTGATGGTCTGTTCTCAGTTGCTTCTCGCTCCAAACTCTATCCTGAGGCAATCGAAGTCACTCCCTGGGCTTCTATTCCATTATCAGCTGATGGCTTGCAAAGATTTAATCTTTATTTCTGACCTTTCTATTGAATTCACCAAGACCTCCAAATGTCCACAGGCATCTAACATCTAAGGTGTCTAAATTGATCTCATCACACCTTTCATTATATACAAGCCAGAAAACTGACCTCTCTCTTACCCACTATTACCAAGGAACCAACAAAGGTTCATGTATTCAAAGACTCCTTCTGAGCTGTTCCTCCCTGTCATTCCCACTCTGCAGCCTAAATTGGCCTGCCACATCTCTAATCAGGTCAGTGGCAACCATCACTCACCTTACCTCATTTTTGCCCTCTCTAACCTATCCTCCATGGCTAGATGCCACTTTATAGCCAGTAATCTTTTAAAAATAATATAATGAAAGAGGAGGACCTTCTGCTATGTCTAATACTACGTAATAACTTGGATGATCCTCAAGTCAAAAGTTGGCAAACTGGATTATAATTCCATTTCTGAAGTTCGAAATAGGTAAAATGGCTGGGTGCGGTGGTGTGTGCCTGTAATCCCAGCACTCAGGAGGCAGAGGCAGGAGGATTGCTGCAAGTTTGAGGCTAGCCTGGGCTACACAGTGAGCTCAAGGCCAGCCTGCACTACACAGCGAGACCCTGTCTCAAAAACCAAAAAGAAACAAACAAAAAAAACCAGATAAAATGAATCTACAATGACAGAGGTTAGAATAGTGGTTATAGTAAGAGGGGCAGGGCCATGAGGGAGCTTGCTGGGTACAGAAATACTTTTATCTTCATGTGGGTGGTAGTTACTTGGAGGTGTGTATATGTACAAAAATCCATCCAGCTGTATCCCTAAGACTTGTGTGCTTTATTGTATATATAATAGCTAAAATTAAAACAAAAATGACCCAATGGCTCACCATTTTTCATTGCTTCCTCCAACTTCCTTAGGAGTTCCTACCCTAGAATCAAGGTCAGGGGCAGGGGCAGTGTTTGTGAAGCTGATGAAGCTGTACAGCAATCTGTGTGTGAACATGGATTTTCTGGAAAGAGTGATGACCTTCTTTGGGTTAGTTATCTCCTGATAACGGCAGTGATTCAAAGCTACCAACAACTGGCCTGTGAGACACAATTTCAGCAGCTGACACAAGGCCCATCCAAGAGTGACAATCTGACTTCCCAAACTCACCTTTACCCCCTGCCCCTCTCGAAGCAGTTATGCTAGCTATGTTAAATAATTAGCTTTTTTGAATAATGATGCTCTTTCATAGTCTTCTTTCTGTGGTCCTTTTTCCTTCCTCATCTACCTGGCATTTTCTAGGGAGAAAGCCTACAGGATTAGTCAGGCGTGCTGGCACAAACCCGTAATCTCAGCACTTTAGGAGGCCGAGGCAGGAAGATCACAAGTTTAAGTCCAGTTGGAACAACTAGCAAGACTCTGCCTCTAAAACTAAACAAAACAAAGCAAAATAAAACCAACAACAAACAAAAAGGCAAAACAAGACAAAAAAGGGGAGCGGGTGAAATAAATGTAGCTTACTGCAAGTGCCCTGGGTTCAGTCCCCAGTGGTAAGGCAAGGAGAGACAGCTTTCTAAGATTTGTAAAAAGATTAGTGACCAACTGACACAGCAAAGAAACCAAGATGTGCACAGCAGAGTTACAGCGTGAACAACTTGGATTTGAACACCAGTGGTCTGCAAAGGGTGACACGGGTCTGGCAGGAAGCTCAGAAAATACTGTCGGAGGAATGAATTAACCCAAGCACTTGAATTCACTGTTCTTACGGTTCTGTGACAATGACCATGTGATGACAGTGCACACCTGGGTGAAGGCATTGAAGACCTACTTATTTATCATACAGCACATGAGTGAATAAACACAAAACGACTCAAATGGGCAAGAATCAGGGGTCAAAGGTAAGCTAAAATGGAAAAGGGATAACAGCAAGTGCTTGACAGAAGATGAAAAGGCGACATGGTTTAGTACAGTTCACGTACAAGGCACCTAGAAAATACTACATTTAACTACAGTGCCATGACACCCAGGACCTACTGGGAGACTCAAGAAAGAAAACCATACTGCTTGGTTGCTTTCCTAGGTTTGCAGTCTAAAGACAAAGGAAACAACAGTAAAGACATTTTTGTGTATCATCTAAGCATTCACAGAATCACAAAATTTCTCAGCTGGAAAGAACCTTAGAAACTGTTTAGCCCAAACTCCTTATTTTTACAGAAGAGGGAAATGGAAATCAGAGCAGTTCAACAATCTACATAAGGTCACATGACAATTGGCAATAAACTACAGATTATAATCTCTATCTTTTGACAGGTAGATGTTCTTTCCACCGAATCCTGTCAGTTCAGGTTGAACGCACTTCGTCTTACTCAGGTTGTCTGATTTATCCTACAGAACTCTGTTTTGGGATGCCTTTTCCTGAATGAACAGAGAATCTGATAAGCTATGCTGGCCTTTTAAAAAAATACCAGGAAACAGCTGGTATTATCATAGATAGGCTCACATGGAATTAAAAGGTGTTTAAAGACTAGATAGAGTATTAGGAAGAAATTAGGAAAATCATCACTACAACCTGAGTGTTAACTTCTTTTGTGTTGGGTATTAGAGGTTGAGCACTTTTTAAAAAAAACATGTGCTTCATTTAAAGCTCAGAGCCACTCTACAGATGAGAAAACTAAGGCAAAGATAGGTTAAATAGCTTGTCTCAGCTCATAGGGCTTATAAAAGGTAGAAGTTGAGTCTACACTGGCAATTCTAAAACTCACATTTGTAATGAATAATACTGAAGTGCCTCTCTCACAAGGGGATGTATTACAGAATCTCCAAAGTGGGAGTTATGAAGGAACCTTGGATTACTTTGCCCAACATTCTCTATATATGATGGAGTAGACTCAGGATCACAAACAGTGTACTATCTATTAAATTGTGTGGGGCATGTTTCTGCACCGGTGCTATTGGGGACACAAAGCAGGCCAGGTCTGCCAGGCCATACATGGGGGATACCCAGCACCTCCCTTACCTTGCTCCCCTGGCTTAAGGCAGCTACAATGCCTAAGAAATAGTCCCTCCACGTGACCCTCGTCCTCAGGACTCAGTGGTAAAGTAAGATGATCACCTGATCACCAAATCCACCTACCTACCATCTATTACTTAAGTTTCTAGTAAGTGCCAAAACTTCAGACAAGGAAGAGTTACAAGGCAGGGAGCTCATGCGAGGACAGAGGCAGTACTTGAGCACAGACTAGATAGAGAAAGATCTGCAGAAGAGGCAACCCTAGGGCTAGCCAGAAAGGGTGAGTAAAAAACCAGCTAGAAAACCACATCCAAGCACAACCATGGAGCAGTCCGCTAATACTCCCCTGTTTCCAATGACAGTGGGGTGCCTGGGCATTTGGGAGAGGGAGCAAAAGTAAGCAGGACCCTAAAGTCTTCCTGAGAACCACCAAGTGGCTTTTAGGATAGAGCACTGCCTCCTTAGATAGGATGTCCCATGAACTGCAGAAGGTTTAGTATCTTGGCTGCTCTTTCAAATGCTAGAGCATCCTTCTGCTGTCAGACGCAATGGGAGTGTCAATACAGCGTCCTCACAGTTTTCCAGTTGTATCCGGGAGAACACAACATCCACTCTCCTGCTATGCTATTGCTTCGAAGCCAGAAAAGGACCTGGCCTCAGAAAAACAACTGCATCCTTTGTACTGTTTCTCTTAACCAATTTGTTGTAATTTCATGAACATGAAAAAAGATTATTCCCACTCTGTGTGTACGACTACTGTCTACTAGCTTTTCGTGTTATTAGTCAGATTTAGTTTTAATTAAAATTGTGATCTATCTGAAAAGCATTGCCACAGCTTTCTTTTCTCTGTCAATGTCTAATCATCAAACCTCCTGAGCAGAAATTCTGAGTGTGCTAAAAGTATAAAAATGGGATATATTACAACTTATCCCTACTTCATAAAATTCTGTAACTTCCTGCTACCAGCAGCTTTTCCCCACCCTACATATAAATGCCAGACAACATGGGCCACAATCTCTGTGCTTCTGAGACAACTTATAAAACCAAGAGTAGAGTAAGTTAAAGGGAGACAGAGATGTTTGATTGACAGGAGGTCACAATTCTATGGCAGAAGAATAGAGAACTTGTCTCAATGGAAGATCAGAATTGAAAAGCTTAAAATATTCTTTTAAAAAAAGAAACATTGTTCTGACATCCAAAGAGGACAAATCAAATTGGTCTCCTCCCTCAGTCCCTGAAAAGGAAAGGAGGAAATGGTGGAGCAGTAAGTGCCAGTTCCATCCTTAATGACACTGTGTGACCTTGGCCAAGTAACAACTTTGCTAAGCCTTGGTGTTTTCGCTTGATAGACAGTAGTGAGGGCAGCCTTTGCTACCTCGCAGCATCACACCAGGGCAGAAGGCACAACTAAGAGCACGGCAGGGGTAGGAATGAGCGAGCGGGGGCAGGGTATTGAGCAGGATGCAAGAGCCTGCATGTCCTGGATCCCAGGATGCATTCCTGACCGAAGTTTGTGAAGCATGAAGAACAGACAGCAGTTGGGAACTCAGGAAGGGAGTGAACCAAGTGCAGTCATTCATGCTCTGGGAAAGATACAGCATGAATGGCAACAAGTGACAATTATATGAAAGCAGAAATTACATTCCTTGCTGATTTTCTCCATCATAATTTTGGCAAACAATTTTTTCATAGTTGCCATCCATGCCACTAACTTGTGCGTGAAGGATCAAGGTGGCCTAAGAGTTTTTCTCTCTGGACATCTGTCAACAGATACTGATCCTACTTAAAGGAGAGTGCCAGCTCCTAAGCCCAGAGAACTGTGTTTCAGTGTTTGCTCAATTTCTTTCTCCTGACTTCTCCAACACTCCTTCCAACCTACAGGTGTGATGGCTGTGCAACAAGCACTAGGAGTGAGTGTAAAGCTGTGAGGGTGGCTTACTGATGTTCCTGATGGCAGAAGGGTACTATGACATTTGGGAGGGGAGCCTAGATGCTACACATCCTACAACTCCTGGGGAATCCCCACAGAGAAAAAATGCTCCCACCTGAATGCATCCAGTGCCCCCTTTAAAGAAAAATGCAACCCCCATCTTATTCTCTACTCGGCTTCCATCTATACTCCATCTGATGCTGGCCATGTGCTGTACTCTGTCCATGCTTTGCATTTTCACACAGCTTAGAAAAGAACTGCCCTGATCTCCTTGTTTAGGTCAGAACATAATGATTTTGGCTTAAGGCTGTTTAACAACTTAGAGAAAAACAGATCAAACAGAATGCAATCAGAATAAACTAGAAAGTAATTGTTGATTAGACTTGAGGTTCTAAGGAGGAAGAGAGTACCTTCTATTCCATAGTTTTGTATGGAATCCAAGAGATTACAGTGTTATTTGAATTGATGCTTAATGTAGCTTTGGCTCTGAGTTGAGAACTATCTGTTCAAAAAAGGGAAGTTAAGAACATGTTATTCCAGAGTACAGCTGTGTAAGGTTAAGACCAATGCATGAAGCCCCTGCTGTGCCACTACCACAACTTGTGACTAAGATAATGCCACTCCATTTCATTGTGTCTCTGTTTCCTCATCTACAAAATGAGGTGGCTGGAAAGCTTTCAACACTTACAGCAGAAAGGCTATGTTACTCCAGGGCTCCTTTTAGGACTGAGCTGGAATAAACAGATCAGGCTTGGTTATTATGACCCCCACCACGGTCCAATTAACCCTCAGAAACAGTGCTGAGAAACAAAACTTGTATGTCTATAAATAAAAATGAAACCTCAGAAATATGGGAATCCATCCTTAAAGATAGACAAATGGAAAAACTGTACACTCTCTGCCTTTTGTTTTCAAACAGGCTTTTCTACATTTGATAAAGACTAACTTTTGTCCCTGGGGCAAATGTGCCTTCAGTTTTCTTCTTTGTGAACAGATGATACTTTTTGCCAAGGAAGTATGAGACCAAGGGAAATGCAGCAACTCTGTGCACATGACAAGAGAAATATACACATGTGTACAAAGAGCCAGGTTTCATTCAGCTTCAACTAAGACCACGTATTCTTTAGCAAACATTTCTCTGTTTGATCTGTAGTCAGCTTGCTACACAGCACTATTTGGGTTTCAAGGCTTAATTTATTTGACTATATTCACTCCCTTTCCTGATCTTCCATCTAGCTCAGAAATTCTAAGCAGTGACAGAATCATCACATACCCTTATGCAAAGAGTACTTCAGTTTTGTATTAGAGCTCTTTAGAATTACTTTTTCTGTTAATAACAAGAACAGACATACCATATGTGTACTAATGTAGCTATCTTGACTTAAAACACTATTAGTAATTTCTGTAAATTAAGCTGTTTAGTATTAATACATATCCAGGATCAGATTATAGCCACTCACAGGCAAAGCATTGAGAATGGTCAGGCTCTCAAAGGGAATGGCAAGATCTCCTTCTGCCTCCTAAGGGCCACTGTCTTGTAGCATGGTGGCTGGGTTGCTGATTTTCACCTATCTTGAAAAGATATACCCACTTGATTCCAACTAGATCTCAGAGGCCTCATGAGGAAGTGGACACTGGCATTTGCATCCATTTATTCTGGTTGAGAAAATGGTAGAGAAACTTGTTCCAAATCAGGCAATCTTTCTGCTTTCGGAAGCCCATGAAGATACTAAAAATGAAGCATCAGAACAAACAGAAGCTGATGATGGCAACAGAACAAAATGAAGCTGATTAGACAATCTCACATGGCAAAAGTAGTATCCAGATTTTGGTTGTTTTGGTTTTAAGTCCTGCTTTCTTTCCTCCTTTCTTGAAAATGAGTGCTTCTGGCACGTGTTTCTACAGCAGCAAATGCTCAATCAAGAATTTAATTTTATTTGTTTTGCTATCACCCTAAGGTTCCTTCTATTCTCAAGTTTCAGTTTGCATTTCAAGTAGCTCTGAATAAAGATGCTGGGAATCTAGGTCTCACTATCATGTACTTTCACTTGTAAAGGAAATACAAGAAAACACTTGTAGTTACTGTATGAAAATAAAATGTACTATTCATTATTTGAGAAATACACTTAGGCAATACAGTACCCTCCCTTTATCCATAATTTCATTCTGTAGCGCTTCAGTTACCCATGGCCAACTATGGTCCAGAAATATTAAGTGGAAAAGTTTCAGAAATAAATAATTCAAGTTTTAAATGTCTTGCCACTCTGGATAGTGTGAAGAAATCTTACACTGCCTCTCCCAAGTCATTTAGCAGTCATTACTGGTTATCAGATTGACAACTGGGGGGTAGTACAGTGCTTGTGGTCAAGTAACCCTCGTTTTATCTAATAATGGCCCCAAAGTACAAGACAGTGATGCTGGCAATTCCAATAAGCCAAAGAGACGCCACAAAGTCCTTTTAAATGAATACATGGAAGTACAACAAGGTATTTTGAGAGGAAGTGAGACAGAAGCCATATTCATATAATGTTTATTTCAGTGTACTACAGTATTGTTATTAGTTATTGCTATTAATTTCATATTGTGCCTAATTAATAAATTAAACCTTACCACAGTTCTATATAAAGAAAAAAAGCACAACACACATAGGGTTTGGTGTTACCTACAGCTTCAGGTATCTACTAAGGGTCTTGGAATACATCCCTTACGGATAACGGGGAACCACAGTATATTTTAATTTTATCTTTCTATATTAACCAAGCAGTTTTAATTGTGTAAGTAGGTGCTATAGATATGTATTTTACACTGTCTACAAATTTAATAAGCCATCTGGATAAAAGGCTAAGGATGTGGAAAACTTACAGAGGGCCCAAACATGAACAGGGTTTCACGGCCCAACAGGATAGGGATGCATTTACTAATGCCCTCTCATGCCAGGACCAAGGAGGGTTAACTTTTTGGGTTAGGGAGGACACTGCCAGAGATCTGCTTGTGCCTCCCAAGTCCAGGTGGGAAGGAAAGGTCACATTTGGCCCTCAAAAACTTTTCCCAGGACCTAACTTCTCTTGGGATTCCCCTAAGCCTCATGTCAGGATGTTCCTGGATAGCTGACAGGAGAGGACTGAATCTCACAGAAGTCGAGTTTTCATTTCAGTTTCACCGGAACACTGCTGCATCGGAAATAATCCCTTCAAGGCTCTCAGAGTCTGCCCCTAATCTCCTGCTTAAAGAATCACTCAGAGAAGATCTGAATATAGATGGCAACCTGGTCCATTTTTTTCTTTCGCAGATCAACAGAGAAGGATCATGGTGAATACAGATTAAATGTCTACCTTCTTAGTTACTGATGCCTCTGGAGCTGTAGAACGTAGCTAAGTTGGAAAAAGTCATAAATCCAGGCTGATTGGACTTTATTATCCATTTACTGTTACTTAACTTCAGCTGGGGCCTCAATGCTCCTAAGACAAAACTTTTCTTTCTAGATGACTGTAATAAAATGTTCTTTTTATTCTACTACAGATGAGTGGTTCTCATGGGAGAAGCAGCATCAACGCCTGAAGGGTGTTAGAAAATGTGTGTGTGGGGGGTGGGGGTGTCATTTCTGACTATTAGAATGGTGGCTGCTGCTAATGGCATCCGGTAAGTAAAGTTACACTAATGAGGTCAGTGCCACTTAATGTGCTGTCGTAGGCACTGCTGCGACCTGCCAATATGGCTAGGAAGTCAATAATCAGAATCTCTTCCAGAATCCTGAGAAAAACAGGGTGTCTGCATCAGAAATGATAATACTGGCCATGTACTGTGACATGGACCTGGGAAAGAAGTGATGGAGGGAGGCAGAGGCACTGTTGGCCGTTATCTTCCCATCCGAATATTTCCACGGGACAATGGGCTGCATCTGGGACAAGAGATGGAGAAGGAATGAAAATATGAACAAACTCTTCTGTTAGTTGATGCTTGTTAAGTATTAAGAATGAAATGAAAGCCTACGTTTATGACATACTTTTCTACACTGCCATATTATAGGGAGGTACTCTCAATACTAATTAGAATTCATTCATTAACACGTATTTATCAAGTGCCCACTATGTGCCAACCACTGTTCTACATGCTGGAGATATACACAGAGCAGCCCTAAAGCTGAAAAAACCCTTGCCTTCCTGAATGTAATGTGCTGGGGAAGAGCTAGATAAACACAAAATAAGCAAGAGATACATGCTCTGTTAGATGGCGACAGTGGGAGAGGTAGTTGTAAAGGAGAAGGTGGCATCTGCTCAAGAGTCTTAATGAGTAGAGGGACCGAGCCATGGGGGTGTCCAGAGGGAGAAAGCGCCAAATAAAGGCCCCAAACCAGAAGTAGACAATGAAGTAGGAGAAGCAGAACATGAACAGAGAGAGAACACAAGGCAGTGTAGGCAGGCCAGAGTGAGAACCCATCCTGCACTGCACAGGAAATGGAAAGCCACTGTTAATCTGGCATCCAGGGATGAACAAATCGATGGACAGTCCACATGTGGGAATGGGGAGAGGAAAATGACTGCAATGTAACGTGCAGGCAAGCTCCTTGGTGGCGTCCCCAGAACCCATGCAGGTCCGGTGAGCTCCCCGCAGAGTCCAGAGGGCCACCGCCAGTGGATGTCTACTTAGTGTTTATCCCATTTCCTCCCAGAGTGAAGAACAGGGTGTGCAGCGACGCCTAGGGAAGCTATGGAGAGAATCACTCCACCTTCTCCTGAACTCATGGGCTGCTGTTGTTACCATCACTGCCATCCTAGGACGGTGTTAAATTAGCCAATTTAACAACAGCAACAAAAAGCCCCACACAAATGTATCTTCCAATAGTATATTCATTTTTATTAATTGGCTAATTGAACAGTGCCTTAGAACTGTAATAAGAGCAGCCATCGGTGAACATGGTAGCATGCCATGTGCTCTCTCTCCATTCCTGCACTCCCCACTCAGATCACAGGCCATTTTTCCGTATGTGCAGAGAATTCAGGGGCAGAGAAGTCACTGGCTCTAGAATGGTCTCACACCTAATGCCTCTAACTTGTGTTGTGGCTTACTAGTCTGCAGCTCTCCCCTATCTACAGATCTTAGCTGAGGCCGGGGCAGGGGAGGATGGAGAGGCAGCTGCCAACAGGGAGCGAGAGCCTGACTTGATTCTTTCCATATGCAGCATGGAGAGCTCCACAGAGAAGGAGCAGACATTCTGGACAGCACACAGGATGAAAATGAGATAAAAGCGTCAACGGAAGAGGATGGGTCACATCTACTTAGAGGCATCTTAGATTTCCACAAAGAAGCTTGAGTCTCTTTGGGGAATCTCTATGGGGAATCTTCTAGAAACCCTGGTATTCAAGGTAAATGGCTCAAGGTTCACCCTAGTTCCGCATCTGAGGGTCACCATGTGGGGCTGTGCAGGACATGCCCGGGTGCCATGTACACAGACACCTGAGCTCACTCTCCTCCCTAGTGACACAGGGATAAAAGTTAAAATGAAAATAGTTATTATATGTATTAAATCAGATCATTTACTATGACACATGTAATAGGCTTGGTGAACATTAAATGTCTATTAAATTTAGAAGAGTTTTGTCTTAAATTGCTGCGTGATTTGACAAGGGACAAGTTTCTAACAGCTGACCTGAATCTTGAGTCTGAGTAGGTCTCTTGCTACTGGTAGGAGATTCTACTGGGGCCTTTTGATCTACGGACTTCACCTCGTATCATGAGGGCCCTTAAACTTCAGCACAGACCCCTGCATCAGCCGATCACAATCCTCGTAGCTGCTGCCATTTTTACTGTCATCCTCACATAATTCCTAGTCTTACAGTCCTGAGAAATCCTGCTCTGGAAGATCCCGAATCTCTAGTCTAGTCAAAGCTGCTGAGGACACACCTTCGTTATGCTGCTGTTTAAAAGTGTCAAATGGAATAGGAACAATATCCTCCCAAGAAACACAATGGTCACAAACAGGGTTATATCATCAATTCTGGTTTTGAATTAACATGATGGCAGTAGCAGTACACACATAACAAGGCGAGGAAATGAGGTGCCATTTCTCGAAGGCACTCTCCCATTGACAATGGCATCTAAGTGGCCACTACCCACACAAGGCCAGTTTTTGATTAGGAGGCTGAGGACTGCTGTAGAGAGGACCTGAGGTAGTAAATTACCAAGTACCAAGGGCTGCTTTGCTGTGGGATGCCATCATGCTCTCTGCACTGCCATTTCTCTATTCCCACAGCTCAGAAGCAACACAGTAAGATACCTTTGAAGAGAAATTATATTTGGACTTGTTTTCTTGGGAACCTGGGGACAGAACGATGGGATCATGCAAATGAATGATTTTCAGTTCCACTGGGCCCAGGACACTGAAGAGCAGACTTGGAAATGGTCACTAAGAAGCAGACAAAGCTCTAGGTGCACAGGATATG